>JARHVA010004121.1:287500-315000 GCA_037957365.1 Torreya grandis
CACATAGCCTCCTTATACTACCCTCAAGCTAATGGTCAAGTTGAGGCCACTTAAAATATGATGAAATATATACTATTCAAAACTATAAAAGATAATAAAAATGATTAGCATATTATAAAAAGAATGCACAAACATACCTTGTTTTCATACAATCTCATCAAACAATATTTGTTAGCCACCAATCTTCCTCTGACTAACAAGTGTCTCCTTAAATCCTAGAAAGAGACACCCATTCGACATAGTGAGACTAAAAGTCCCAAAACTCAAGAGACTCCCATATCTCCGTACATTTCTCTGACTTGCAGTCTTGATTGACTTTGAATGAATCCTTGACTTCATTCTTTTATTCAGTTTTGTCAATAAATGTTGACAACATAAAATATTGATTTTCCTTAATGTCTATCATGGATAACAAACCATTTTTGGTCTCAGTATGATCTTTTATAACAGGATTAAGTTTTTAAACCCAAGTGTAACATCTTCCTTGCATACTAGGAGCTTCATACACCTTATTTTGCTTTGGGAATTGATCCAACATGGTCTTGAAATACCTAGCAATGTGACCAAATCTATGACATCTAAAACAAATAATATAATTCATACCTTTAGCTTGATAATGATTGTGATCTTCATTTTCTATTTGAACAAAAGACAAATTATCTTAACCTTATTGTATCTTATTCATGTTTGATTCCTTATTTACTGCAATAGGCAGTCCACCTTGATCATGATTATCCTTTATAGACTTTGGTCTCAACATCATTGAGTTATTTTTAATAACATCTTTCTTCTTGTCAAGACTTAAGTGCTTCTTCAAACTATCCTTGCAAAATCTGGCAATATGTCCTATTTTATTGTAATTGTAGCAAACAATATCATTCAACATAACACTTGACTAATATGAGTTATGACTTCTCATGACCAATTGCTCCTTCTTCCAAGGCTCCATGAATGTCCATACTTGTCTGACTTCCTTCTAAAATCATTATCCCTATGATCATATGTATTACATGTATAAAAATGATCATGGAATAAACTAGCATATCTTGAAACATTTGGTTGTCTAATTGGTCTTCTATTATTGCTCTTGACCTAATCTGATTTCTTTTGATCTTATTCAAGCTTTCTTATCTTGATAATAAATTGCTCATGCTTATCCATTAATGCACTTGGCTTGGTTTCTAATTGAGTGCTTTCATCTTATTTAGCTCTTATACTTGAAATTACAGCCATTAACTAACCTCTAATAACTTGGATAGTCTCCTTATCACTCTTAGCTTATTTATCCATGTCATCCTTTATTCTACATGCTTGATGTATCAAATTTCCCTCAAGAGAACTAACTTGTGCTTCAAGACCTTTGATGATATTTTTCATCTTATGATTCTTTTTATTGTTCTCCTTTAGTTTACCAAGTGCACCCATGAGCTCAGCTTCTAGATCAACTTCTTCTTCATTGTCATGGAAAACTTCTTCATCACACATGATGTCCTTTTATTTTGAACAACTTTCTTCTTTTGAAATCAAACTTGTCTTGGAATCTTCTAGCTAAACCTTGAGATCATTGAAAACCTTCTCATCTTCTTTAGAATCATTTTTCAAATTACATGTTTTCTCTTCAAGTTCCTTAATCACAACCTTCCACTATTGATTTTCTTTCTTAGACTGTTTATCCATCTTTTTACCTACTCAGAATCTCCTTTAAGTTGTTAAGCTTCCTGCAAAGGACCTACTCTGATACCATTTTTTAGAGGTACAATCACTAAAGGGGGGGGGGTGAATTAGTGAGCCTAAAAAATCCACCTTCAAACCCCATTACTTCAAACCCTTAATCATTCAATATATTCATTCAACTTGATTTAGAAACATAAACATCCAAAGCATGAACAAGAACATACATCACATCAACACATCATCGACATGGGAAACCCTCTTGGGGGATAAAACCCACTTAACCCTAAAAGATAGACTATAATCCTATAATGATAAGATCTAATTTAGACCATATATAAATGATCAAGGAACTACCATCCCTTATTTTAGTGAGACTACAATCCCACAAAGAAATATCGCAACTATCTAGCTGAGCTGACACAATAACTAGACCTTTAAAAAATTTCACCTTGTAAGGAGGATATAACCCCCTTATATTTTGAGATACCATAATAACACCTATAAATAAATCCACCTTTTAATCAATGTCTTCAACACTTGATGATGGAACTCTAATTATCACTCTTTACCTTCATAACAACTCTATCACCAAATTAAGAACATGACTAGATGGTCATACACATTTTACACACTCTGATATGCCTCTTAGATCAACCAAAGATCTCACACAATCTTCACCTTACCTTCTCTCACAATATACTCTCTTAAACAACCTCTTGAGTAACTTGCTTATTTTGCCTCCTCTCGGCTCATTAGGTCCAATGACATGATTGTCCTCTTACACTAATTTAATCAGACAAGCATGTTTGATCCTCTTCACTCTCTAATGGTCCTTAGTAACTTTTACCTTCTCTTTTAAAGGTTATCTCCTTCACTTGCTCCCCACATCATCAACCCTCAAAGTCTCACACAAAGTCTTAAAAGTCTAGAAACCAACACATTTGGTTTCACTATTTATAGAGAAATCATCATCATCAACATCTCAATTGGATATTAGGCATGACTTAAAACTTAAGTAATTTATCTCACTAATACACAACTTAATACAATCTTCATAAGTTGGCCATAGCATCAATGGGTCACCCTTTAGCAGCTACACCTTTTAAAAAGGCCCTTGTAGCTCTTATAGGTATTATGAAGACCTATTCACCCATTTAGCACATCATCAAAAAAAAAAGAACATAGGACCACTTATAAATGTATAGGTCCACACTACATGACCCCTTAGTCATCCTCAAATGCTTACAATCATCATTGCACTCTTTTGTGCAAGCTCAATTAACATTCTGTGCACACAGTCACCATGAACTAATGCATATTCACCTTTTAAACCATTGTTCATATTGCATACAATTGGTTAAACATTCATAATGCATATATATCATCCTCATGGAGTCTAAAACACTCCCTAATAGCTAATTCACCATGAAACATTGAAACACCATCTATATAAGCTCAATTACTCTTCTTGGGTCACTTATAGAACATATCCAAAAACATAGTAAACTTTGAACTTTTATAACTATGTCTATAAACACTTTCATATCTTCAAATTTATATTTACATAAGTGCCTTAGATTCCTATACAATTTCAATTTTTACACAATGAACAAATTCTACTTAGATCAAAAGTTTAGCCAAAACACAGAGCACTAGTTTTTCATTTGAAAATTTAAATATTCAAATACAAATGGTCACAGTTAAACCTTAAACACTAAGCTCACATATTGTATCCTCATTGCTTAGATCAATCTCACACCATATATCTTATTTGAACTTTAATATATAGGCACTAATGCTCAAATGTTAAACATATGATAGTTGACCTCATCTTATGCAATCTAGAAACTTTGACTTAACACACTCTATCGATCTTCTGTGCATAGCTCAGTATTTAACAAAGACAAAAAAATATCACTTTGACCTCTTGAATTTAATATGCACCATTGATCTCTATCTATATGATCACTCACTCACCATTGATCCTTGAAATAGGATCAATATTTATCTCTACTCAGGATTAAACATCATGTACTTATCCTCATCTCATTGCTTCTTAACATCTTAGAGAAAATGTGCTCCTGTGTAGAAATGACCAAGTATGAGAACTATTGAAATACACTTAGAAGGCCAACTTTCCACAGTCATAACTTTTGCCTCTCTCACTCACATGCTCTAAAATTTGGACCATATGATCTCCTCACATAGGAAAATCCAACCATGTGACAAAATTATCTTGGAATCATCACATGAGTAAAATATATCACCATTAAAATTCATTCTCAAAAACTTATGTCATAGATCCAACTATGCTTATAACTTGCATGTGAGGCTAATCTTTTCTCTCGCATAACTTTCATTGTGCTTTGTTGCATGATCTAAAATTTAGAAAATAAGATCCTCTCACATATGAGATTCCATCCATATATCAATTTGATCTTGAAACCTTCACATGTATGAGATATGACATCAAAAACTACTTAATCAATTTTATTTAAACATATAAAACACTATCAAAATGCTTGAGAGCCCAAATTTACACATGCATATCTTTTGTCACGACATCACATGGCCTAATATTTGGTGCATTGGAACTAGGAATAAAATTGAACAAACCTATATGATAAAATTCTCCTGAAACATTCACACATATGAGCTATGCCACCATCAAACTTATTACTTGGCTCTTTCTTACCTCATGCAAATTTGACTAAGTATGGGAAAGCATTGTCAAAATGCCTAAGAGCCCAAATTTTCACCCATATATGTTTTAATATGAATAGGCACATGACCTAAGATTTAGAACATAAAAACTAAGCACAATAATAAATAAATCCATGTGACCATTTCCTCCTAACTCATCCACACATGGTAAAGGTGATGTCATCAAACTGCCTACTCAGATTGTCTTCCACTAGACCCAAACCATCTAGATGAAAACTATGGACTACCAGCTTATGCACACAAGTTCTCCAACCATATAAAACCTATTATATGACCCCTTACACATGATCAATACTCTATACTCATCCCTGAACATCTCTAACCATGCCAAAACAAACATTCAACCAAGCATACTAGGACAAGCACATTGTACACTTTCTCATTGTTACTTAGGCTATCAAAGCACTTCATCCACTCCATAGGATACCTCCATGACATCACCATGACAATATTGATAATACTCTGACAAATTTATGACCTCATAAAATGTAGTTATTGAATTAGCTAATCTAAGAGGACAAAATAAGTCTACATCTCATGGGACAAATGAACCCTTATTTTTAAGATTCTACTGGGGATCCAAGGGCCAATAAATTTCCAAAATGTTTAGCTAAGTGAGAAATAATTTTTGTCACTAGAGGTTAAATTGATCTATTTATATAAATTGAAATTCATTTAATGTTTTGGGCTTGTTGAAACCATGGGTCTATTATATTCATTCATAAGATAAGGCAATTATGATCTCTTGATTAGTACATGTTAACAAAAAAATTGTAGAAAAAATGGGAAAGAGTAAGCCAAAAAAGGGATGATTATTTGATTGGGATCAAATATTTTAGTTTTGATAAATGGAAATAATGTTTGGATTTAATTATATAATTAGGAATCAATTTTATCTATTTAAAAACATAGATAACTCAATTATCAAGACTCAAAGGAAACATGTAAACATATCATTCATAATCTCTATAAAAATAAAGAAAATACACAAGTCTATATCTATTACACACAATGACTTAATGAAAGCTTCAAAATAAATAAATCAAAACTAATCAAAATATTTATTTCACAATCTGATTTTATATTGACTTACAAATTCAACATTTAAACATTTTTTTGGCATACATTACTTCTCTCAATAAATATCCTCTGGAAAGAAATTAAGGGAACAAAAGAGAATAAAATGGGTATATGCAATCATAACACAAATTTAGTAAATATTTTTCATAATAAAAGTTGACCCTTTACAATGGAAAACATTTTTGTTTATATAGGCAAAGCAATCAGACCCACAACCCTAATGCACAACAAAAATTTAATGACCTAATACCCAAAATTCAATATAGTAATTGATTAAAAAAATTCTTGAGATATCACATCAAGAAAGGAAGAGATAATGATTGAGTCATGGCACACTTACCATATTAACAACTTTCAAGAGGAAAAGAGACATAATCTCCAATACATTTCAAGCCCCAATGATCAATGCTTACTTAACATTTAATTCTTTTCACAAAATGATCATTGATCCAAATAGGAAAATCAACATCACTAGAAAAGGATCCTAATGATGTAAATATTGGTTCATTCTCTTTTTTGTCCATTTCCAATCCCATATACTTATCTCAAATTAACAAAGCTACTTCTAGATGCACCCTTTATTTATTAAATACTTTATATCATAGTAACATTGGAATAATAAATTATTCCAGACTATATATAGGAGAATTTTTAACCCTAAAAAGGATCTAGATTGGGGTTATATATATTATTAAATGGATATATAGAAATGAAATAACACAAGGGTATTAATAAGATTTATAGCAATCCAATTAGATGTTAAACTTATATATAAGCATACATTAAATTTATTATACTAAGATAGTCTAAATATGGAAAGTACAACTATTCTAAATATAAAAATGACAAAGAAGTGAAGTCATTAGCTTGTTTTAATGATAATACATTTATGGATCTAGAAAAGGCTAAAAGAAAGAAGGAAGGAGATTCTAGAACAATCATTAGATCCTAGATTTGACACCTCTAGCTCTCTAGACAATAACATTAGAGTGGGATGGTTGTGTTGACACTACCATCTAGGTTTGACACTAGTGTCTTGTATGGAATATATGATGAAATAGGATGTGACCAATTGGATACTTATAGGTTTTATTTCACATTTGATCTAGTGCATTCATATTTAGATCATAGATAGTCATTCCTTGTGAAATGGTAAAACCCTAGCTTTCCATCTTTAATGTGACCTTGGGGGAAAACTAGTTAGTGAGCACATGGTGTTGATTTTACCTCAATGACCCTGCTATCAAAGGATGTTTCCTACATATCCAATACTATATAATAGGGCCTCATACTCATGTAGTTATCCCTTATGTGTTGAATAGTTTGTGAATCACACAATATGTGTAAATCAAGTACAATATTGACCTAGCTTGTAATGTCAAAAATTAGGCTCTTTAGCTACTCCTTTAGTAATTTAGACCTGTATATGTGTTTTACCTATAAATGATATGGAAATAGGCAAGTTTTGTTTAATTTAATGCTTGATAGAGTGCTTTTGATAAGTGAATTGGTCTCTTTGGTCTATTTATAGGTGAGGAATGAATGAGGGTTGACTTTGTATTTACATTAATCCCTTTGGAGCAATAACTCACATTAAAACACTTAGGAGAAACATTAGGATACATTTCATTTGATGATTGGATGAATTTAGGGGATTGGAGACTTGTGTCAGGACAAAGCAATAATTTCAATAATACTATTTATTCTAGACGTTAGTGTCCATGGAGAAAGAGAGTAGGTACATGTTCATAACTTGAAGAGATGGAAGATAAGTACATTTTAAGCATTTTGGGTAAGATAAAAGACATGGGTAATCAACATAAGAATGGTAAAACTAAGAGATATATGCAAATGAGCAAAAAGATAAAGTAGATGTGAAACTTACAAAAGAAGGAAAAGTAAATAACTGAGAGGAACAACCAAGGTCTAATTTTTCTAAGTGTATAAAACTGAGGTGTTATAACCATATAATATCATCTAATTTCCTCCCTATAATATAGTAATTAAATTTCCATTTTAAAGGAAATGAATGCATACATGGGTGTGTATGCACACCATATCTTTATGTGTGCCCAACTTGATTATGTTTTTGGTGACTAACCTGCAACTAAGAGCATGTTACAATATAAAATCAATGCATATAATATAAGTTAGAATAAGGGTTTTATTTTTTCCCATATTTATTTATTATGGAATTTTCCACTCACTTTTATTTTTCTTACTTCTATGGAGGAGCTTGATTATGTGTGCAAGTTTATTAGGTGACTAGGAAGTAACTCCCTTGACTAGTTATTTTGGGTATGAGAGTTACTTGTCTATTCTTGGCCCTATAGACCACATTTTGTAGAGGAATTATTTGTCTATTTTGGGGGTCTCTTGACCACCTTTTATGGAGTTACTTTCTTAGTTTATTATATGTACTCATCTCATTTGAGAGATTTTTAACTTAATGAAATATTGCATTTTGATCCACTTAATTTTTATCTCTTGCAATATTCTATTTGAGTGATTTCATTTTTATTTAACAACATTATGATGTACAAAAGCTTCATCTCATGTGATCTTGACCTTTGTATTTCCATTATCTAGATTTGGAGAGATCTCTGATATGGTATCATAGCCTATTGTGGTAATTGTATGTCTAGTTTTTAATTACTATTAAGCTATCTTTTGAAATTGTGAGATTTTTATTTTCAAAATAAGCTTGGTGTATAATCCATTTGTGGGAATTTTCATATTTATTGGAGTCATTTTTTTTCATATCTAGTTCATTGGTAGCCAATACCATAGCTTTATGGTTTTTTGTGACTGCATGTTTTGTGTGACTTAATGCATTTTCCTAAAAAATACCATGTGTCTCCACAAAACCTCGTGTTTATTCTCCTATGTTCAGTATCATCCTGTGTATTTAGCCTCATCTCAGCCTCAACTAGTTTTATGTGTTTGGGAGATTGTTCAAACCTAGTTTTGTGTTACTTCTAGGTGGCCCTCATCCATGACACTTTCATCAAATATGTCTACTCTCATTTCCACCCAATTAGAACCATAATTCCATCTATCCTATACACCAAAATCATCTGGTTAGGCCTAATGGCCTCATTGGAAACAACCTTCAATTATTCAAAGACTAACCCAAAAGGCTCATAAAGTTTCAAAAAGGTGTGAGTTTCTTCCAAAACAATCTAAGTCTATTCAATTTTTTTCCTAATGTTTTTTTAAAAAAATCTAGCATATTAAATCACCTTTTTTTTAATAGCTTGATTTTTAAAAAAGTCAAATAGGCTACTTTTATTTGAATGTAAAAGTAATGCATAAAAGGATATTGTTAGTGGATTTTTTTTATTTTTTTTAATAAAAATAATATATTATTAGCAATATTTAAAAAAAATCGTTATTAATATTTACACTTGATCACATTGTGTACTCATCTTGGACATATTTTTGGCTGAGCCAAATGTCCTCACCTAGTCTTGTAAATCACGTCTTTTCGACATTTGCACTATTAGTTCTAGATGCATTATCAGTTATACTGGATGTCTTTTGAGTGTGAATTGTTTGAAATATTTGGTGGATTTACCATCTCATAGTTCAAGGGAGGTTTACTTTATTTTGAGTTACTATTTATTTTTGCTTACACTTTCATTTCTTCAATAACAACTTGCATTACTACTACAACTCAACTTCACACTAAAATGGATTCAATGTTAATCAAACTAATAACTCCCTTTAAATATCATGAATGGAAAATCAATATGGTAATCATTCTAAGGAGTAAGGGTTTATATATGATAACCATTGGGGATCAAACTAAACCTAACATAGATTCATATAAAGTCAAGTGGTATAACCATAGTGATGAAGCCTATGGGTTATTATGTATTTCTATACCTCTTGATCTCTTATTTCATTTAAATCTTGCTAAATCACCTCATGATGTATGGACTATTCTAGGTAAATTATTTGGGGATCAAGATGTGATGAGAGGTCACAAGCTTGATAATGAACTCATCAGCCTAAGTCCTTAAAATTTGGAAACCCTTTAGAATTTCTTCACTAAGTTCAAGTCCTTGAGATTGTAGTTGAAATAATGTGTGATAAAGAAAGAATATGACCAACTTATTATTTCTGTACTCTCTAAACTAGGTCTTGACTACTCATTCTTTGTCTTTACTATCCATGCCACTAAAATTACTTTGGGTACTACATGTAAAATGCCTTGTTTATATGCTTTCATTACAGACCTAACCAGAGAGTAAGACAAGTTGATCCAAATGGTTGCATTGAATTCCAGAAAACCTCAAGCCCTAATTGTTGGGAATGGAAAAGCAAATACTTTAAGCAAATAGAAGAAGAATAATAATAAGGATCAAGATAAAAAAAAATATCAACCTCTACTAAAACCAACACTGAAGCCTCCTATTCCAATGACAAACCTAGGAAAGATAAGATTAAGTGTGTCTAATTTAAGAAAAATGGGAATGATAAAATCAAGTGCATGAAGAAGCAAATAGATCACCTAACTCATCTCCTGGAGATGAAAAATATGGGTGTTATTGAGTCCATCAAGTAGAATTCATCTACTCAAGATTATACTAGGGTAAAGGGCAAGTGGAAAGAAAAAGAAAAGGGTAAGGCTCTTGTTGTAGTTACAACTTCAACATCTTCATGGGTTACTGACTCGGGTGCTTCTCACCACATGGGATCTTCACTAGTTGAGTTTTATTCCTTAGAGCCTTGTAGCATGTCTTCCATTAGTTTGGATGATGACACTTCTATACCAATTATAGGGAGAGGGTCTATTGAAATGGAAAGATAAAAATTCAATAATGTTCTAATTGTCCCTTATATTTCAACCAATCTCTTATCAGTCTATCACATCACTCATATATTATACCATGATGTACTATGAAGCATCCTTAATCAAGTCAATCAATTTTCCTTGCCCTACCCTTGTGGTATATTTTTCCTTGATATCTAAATTTTTTTATCGGTGTTGTTATAGACTTATAAGGGATGAGAGATTTTTTGTGATTGGGAAGGTTGGTTGCTCGTGCCATGGTGTGTGTAGTAATATGAATTATAACATATTGAGATAAATGAATATCCCCTTTATTGTATTAGCTTAATAAATTCATCATGACCTCATCTATACACCCAAATGTAGGTAGCTTAAGTAATATTTTAGTGTCAGATCCTCATAGTGGATGTCATATTGTGAGGGCTTGTGCTTGTGTTGCTCCTTGAGTACACTATGCAAAAATAGTAGTTTTTGATGCATTTATAAAATCAAACAAATCTATAACATTATACTTATTTTTTTAAAAACCTATCCCAATCCCCATTTCATTTTTTCTCACATATGATAGCATAATAAATAATTGACCTTTTTCCATCATTAGATTGGTGGTCTAGAATGAATGATTTCTTTTTTTAGTGGCGTTCTTGTTCGAAATCTATTCGTGATTAGGTATTATGAAAGTAGATCATAGAATCCTCTTATTATATGAAGTATTTAATATTTTGTAATTATTCATACCCTTCTCTTATAAAGCTATTGGTGCCCAATTTCAAGTCACCACCTACTTTGAATGTATTGATTACTTACACATGAATGTTTCTTTTTAATTAATATTAGTTGTTAGAAGTTACCTTGACATGGATGTTTTGTGCTTAGAATATTTGATTTGAATTTTTGGTAGTTATTATATGAGATTAACTATACTTTCATCTAATCAAATTACCTTATGAATCCACTTGTTCATTTACTACTAAATCTACTTCAAAAAATATGCAATATTTTTGAAACACCACATCATTAACCATATGACTTGACTATTGGCCTCACGTTAATCATACCTATCTCATAACCACCTTCTTATACTTAATTAAAGTGATTGATGTAGTTATGGATAACTATCATCTATGATCAGTATCTAGAATGTGATTACACCCTATGATGTTAATTACTTGATAGTGGTTATGATCTGTTACACTAAAATAAACATGCTATATAAACATTATAACCTAAGAAAAAAAACCTTAAATAAAATCCTAACTACATGGTGCTACTCAATACCCACTCAATTTTTTTTTAGCTAAATGATAGAAATTAAAGATGATATGGCCTAAGCCTACAACCATTTATATGTCCTGGTAATATGGTTCCCTATAAATATTTAAACACTATAGTACCCTATGGTGATAATTCATGAATAATATAGGTTCGCTTCCATATAATGCACAACTTTATTGGGAATGATTTAAATCTACTCTCATAAAGTAATACTATTTATTCTAGGTAAAATTGATTGGATTACAAGTTGTGATCATGCCATACTTTATGACTCTACTTGTTAATCTATTGTATCCATTATGTTATTTGTCTATTTTCTTCCATCTTTGTGAAATCCATCAACCATGCATTTGATGAGTCCTAATATTCTAATCTCATAATTTTCATAATGTGCAAATTAGGAACAATATAATCCATAGGCATTACTGGCTCAAGGCCATTTACCAATTGAAATGGAGTGAACTATGTAGCTCTCCTATATTGTGTTATATAATCCCATATAATCTTAGGAATTTATTATTCATAATCATCCCTTTAAACATTATAAATTTCTTTAACATCTTCCCCAATACTTTATTAGATGCTTCTATATGTCCATTTTCTTGTGGATGGTAAGCCATGCTTTTGTGGTGTGATATCATGAACTCTTGAGTGAGAGTATTGATAGTAATATTTAGGAAATGCATGCCTCTATCACTTACCAACTTAACTGGACATCTAAACCTTATGATGATGTTTTCATATAAAAATTTTGTAACATCTTTCACATCACAATTTAGAGAGGTAACAACTTCTACCCATTTAGTGAAATAATCTATCACAGTAATAATATATTGAACATGACTATGATTACTTGGAGGAGATATAAGTCCAAAAAAGTCAATTCCTTAATGTTCAAAGTGTTTTTACACAAGCATGGGTATCAAAGGCATTTCATCTAGTTGGTTTGGATTTCCCATTTGTTGACATACATCGTAGTGTTTAACAACTCTATGTACATCTTAAAATAATGCATCCCATCAAAGGCCACATTGTATAATTTTACTTTAAGTGACTTATCATACTAAATGACCCCTTAAAATTCCTTGATGAACCTCTTTAAGAATCTTTGTTCACTTGTGCTCTAAAGTTACTTTATGTAATACATCATTTTTGCCAATCTTGTAAAAGAATCCATTAATAAGGTTATATGGTATGGCTTGGGTGATGATTTTATTCTTATCCCACTTATTGTAGTGTTTAGGAAAAGTTCCTTGTTTAAGTAAATTTGTAATGTCTTCCATGTTATCAGGAACTATAGAAGTTATAAATAAATGTGCATATAGGGATTCATCTTCAAGTTCTTCTAGTTCCTCCCCATTGTGAAGTTTATTGAAGTGATATAGCCTAACACTCTCTTGATCTAAATTAACATTAATTCAGAATTGAAATTCCTAAAAGAGCATTAACCATCTTGATATGTGTCCTCCTAACATTGGTTTATTAACTAGGTATCACAATGCCTGGTGATCTATGAAGAACTCAAAAGGAGTAACCAATAAGTAATGTCAAAACTTTTGCAATGTGAATACCATGGATATTGCTTCTCTCTCTATGGTAATGTAATTATTTTTTATATCTAATATTTTAATAATATAAAAATGTATAGGTTGGTCTAACCCACCTTTTCCTAGTTGTGCTAAGACAACTCATACTATAGTTCTAGAGGCATCCACATGTACATGGAATGGATTCTTCTAGTTACGAAATATTAAAATTAGTGTTGTTATCAATATTTTATTTAAATCAATGAATGTTATTTGACATTCTGGTGTCCATTAGAATTTGGTATCCTTACATAGTAATTTTTCCATGGATGCAAATATAGATGCATACCCTTTTATAAACTTTTGATAATATCCTGTATGACCAAGGAAGGTGCACACTTTAGTTGAGTTAGTAGGAGGTGACATTCTTAATATAACAAAAATTTTAGTTGGTCCAACCAAAATACTATCACTACACACAACATGGCCCAACAAGACACTAAAAGGTGTAAATAACATACACTTATTTAAATTTAAAGTGATGCACAAAGCCTGACATCACTCCAGCATCAATCTTATTTTTAACAAGTGTTATTGAAATAGAGAGAATATAGACCAATCATCCAAATATATTTATAAGAAATCATGAATGAAATCTTTAAATGTTTTTACCACAGCTCTATAAAATGTAGCAGGTGCATTTTTTAAACCCAATGCCATTATCTTGTATGTAAATGAACCCCATTCAGTAGTGAAGTTGGTCTTAGCCTAATCCTCATTTATAATCAACATTTGGTGATATACACTAAACTCATCCATAAATGATTATAATTCATGCCCAAAAATAGATTCAAGGACTTCATTTGTAAAATTAATTTGAAACGGATCATTAACATAAGCATCACGATGTACATAGTAGTCCCCACACACCCAAATTTCTCCTATTTTCTTAGGTTGAACAACCATGGGACTCACCCACTCTATATTTTCAACTAAATAAATGATTCCATCTTCTTGCATTTAATCAAGTTCAGCATTTAATTTGATTTTCATATAAGGATTGAGTTAATAAGGTCTCTTTTTGATAGGGTACACACATTCTTTTAGTTCTATATGCATTATCCTAGAGATGGATATATACCTTTTACCTTTGAGAATTTACTTGGAAACAGAACTTGATAATCCCTTAATAATTTCAAGGCCTCATAAATTTTCTCTTATCCCCAGTAATATCCCACTATTTCAATCTTAGGAGATGACTATATCACAATATTTCCTTCAATATTTCTCAAATTTTCTTGATATATCTTGCCTAATCCACTAGGCAAAGTATCTTAAGAATGTTTTTGATTTCAAATTATGGAATGTTAATGTTGCACATTTTTTCCTCTTCCACTTGCTCTATGATTTTCACTAGTTTAGGTTCATTTTCATGTTGTGTCTCAAATAAACATTCTAAATTGAGATCTCCATCACTATCACTATCACTTGATTCTATCAAATCATTTATTATTCTATTACATGGTTAAACAAGAAATTATTATTTTTAGCTGGATTTGTAATTGTGTAGTTCAAGATCCAAGTCCTAAATAACAACTTGATGAGATGATGATTTAAATACAATTTATGAATCTTCTACTCATCCATGACATAAATTTTTTAATTTTATGCAAGGCATCATATACTAATGGATTATCATCTTAAAATTCAAAAGTTTGGATGAAATCTAGTTGAATTTGTGCCTAATGTTTGCTTTCCATTATACTCTCTTGATGCATATACCAAGCTATTGGTAGAGGTGCTAGGGTGTGGCTAAATATGTGCACCCAATATCATCATTTTACTCCTTGTGTGGTCCATATATCCACACACTGATGGATGTGTAATTTTGGGCACTGACCTTTTTAAAATAAATTTCATTTTGATTTGACACTAACTAGTAGTTAAATCCTTATACGTAATATTTCACATGCTTCTTTCCACTATATTTATAAGTTTATATGTACTTCCCACCATGTCATCATAGTTCTTTTTAGTTCATAGTTGAATGTGTTGACTCATTGATCCACCTCTAGTACATGGTGTTCAAGCCTCAATATGAATGGATTAAAATCATTTATCACAAAGTATTGAGGTATCTAACATTCTACAATGAAAACCATGCACAAGGGTCATAACTCATGATACTTGTAGACCAATTTAAGATATATGTATTTGAGTCACCACTTATGGATAATGAAGATTCCAAAGGTATAATAGCTTATGTATTTGGTTCAATATAGTCCATCATAGTTTCACTAGTATTATAAAATAAATCTACTTTAGATCTTGTCAGAGAGAATAATGAAAGAGAGACACATCTTTGATGTGAACCTACCTAATTGGATACTTTGTTATAATAATTTTGAATACTAGTCATTGTTCTTGTTGTGTAGTACCTAGTTTCTAATATTGATACTCTATAGACCTCACCCCATTTTGCCTTTCATCTATACCCACTTTAAACCAACTACTTTCATAATAAACATAAGGAGACTAGCTATTTTGGGATGATATATGGCTTTTGATCATACTTATTTATGGGTATGACCATTATTTTATATTTTTGATGTGCTTCTAACTGATTGAGCATAGTATTGATGGTAATTTGTCCATCATAGGCCCCTTTCTTACCAGTCAAGGAAGATTAATGAGTACCCATTGTCTTTATGTCGATAAAATCAAATTCCCATCATAAGCTAAGCATATCCACTTTTATTTCAACATCTTATAACCTACCAATGTGTTTGACTCTACCATAATCTATTAGATTTAATGTTACTATAATATAGCTCAAATTTGGTCGACTAATGGATTCCCATGTTGATTACGGAATCATATTGACTATGTTTCTAAAATCAAATATTGCATTTGGAATTTCATATCTATCCAACTAAATATCCATTTGTGAATCCAAATCCCAAGGTTGATTGGTCTTGACATACTAAACTACTTTATCATCCCTTGTTTATCCTCGTTATGCACACTCAAAAAGTTTGTGTAAGAGATTAGTGATGCTCTAGGATATATCCTCATTATGCAATATATTGAGTAGTTTCATAAAATTTGTTAAAGTAGTTACAACACCCTATTTCCTCATTATCCTAACAAATTTCCCATACATTTGAGCATTAATATTTGTGTTATCATCCTTAGAAATTGGGTTTTGTTTTATTTCATGTAATACCTTCACAAATTGATACATTAAATTATTTTCTAAGCAGGATCAAGATATTTATCCTGCTAAAATTTTCTAATGCCATGATCTTGAGGCATTTATAAACGAGGTAAGCCTTATTCATCTCTATGTTTCCTTGTGATAGCTTACACAAATGCATTTTCCTTTGGTTGTGCATTAATCATATTTACATTGTACACTAGCTTATCCTTTCTTTGTTTCTCCAAATATGGGCAATATTTTATTTGATGTTGACATTGGACCCTATAATATATTTAATAGACTTGTCTCTAAGGGTTGGTGGGGTAGTTCCTTACATAGTGATTATATGCACCACATAGATAACATTGCATAAGGGGTCGAGCTTGTTGATTATCATTATTATGACCTCCTTGATATCTACCATGATATCTTACCCTAAATCCCCCTCTTTATCCACATTTACTTTGTTGATATCCTCACATGAGTGATTATGATATAACATATCCTTGTTATTGATTTGATGGTGCATCATATCCCCCATATTGGTGTTGAGGGGAACTAGGAGTCTAGTTTTCCTATTGTTGCCTAAGAATCATATTGTTCTAGGGTTGTGCATAATAACCAGACTATTAGTATGAGGAAGATGACATATTATTCCATATTTATAGGCCATGTGACTAATACTATGGTGATTAAGGCATCTGATAAGGAGGTGATGAAGGCATCCATCCCAAACTACCTTGAGTCGCATTTGTCATCTCCATATATAGTCCTAGAATTACTTTCTTTGTAGTTGGTATTATATGAGCTAAATCTAGAAATGTTAAGAAATCAACTAGTTATGAAATCTTAATCTATGATATATTCAACCTAAGATAGAGAAAAAAACAAATAAAATAGAAAGCACAAACTTATACCTCAAATAAGCAAGTTTCTTCCATTTCAATGTAAACTTGATTTGTTCTTCAACAATGTGGTTGTTCACTCTTCCAATGAAAATGAGAACGAGTAGTGTTTTTCTGTGAAAAAGGTTTTTGGATGCTTTTATTTTCTTTGATTAACTTATAAATTGAATATAACTTCATTAGCACAAGTTAGAATGAATGAAAATAACAGTTTTCAAGATTATTTATAGTTTTTTGGAGGAAGATCCAATGGTGGAGGATTATTTGGATTTCTTAAATGATCTAAATAATCAATTATGGGTAATGAGTCCTCACCCATGAATATGACTGCTTCAAATGGTTGAGAGAAGTATATGAGTGTTTAACTACGTCATCAGGAATGAGTCAAAAAATTTGACAACTCAGGAGATGACTCAAAGGAGGTTTAAAAAGTTGTGGGTTTGGTTGGGATGAGTCAGCATGTGAGGGAGAATAAGGTGGAATATGTTGGGTGATGTATAAAATCTGAATTTTATATTTAAATTAGAATTTAAAGTGTACACAATTGATTAATTAGAATTATTCAATTATTTGAATTTGTAGGGAGATGTCATAAGTTATATTAAAAATGATTATTAATAGGTTTTAGGTGCAATTCAACACTAAATATAATTTAGGTGTCTATGTTTTCCCCTTTTTGAAATAGTGTTGCAAAACAGTATTTTTTCAAAGAATAGTAGAAAAAATAGAGTGCTAATGATTAAGAAGGATAGAGTTACCCCAAATGAATGAAAATGATCATGATGATTCCCCCTCAAGGGTTTGTGCGATAAAGAGGACAAACACTTGAAATCTATGAGAAGAGGAAATTGGAAAAGTGATTTTTAGGAGCCATAAATCAACTTATTATAGAATCAATGTCAATCTTGTAATATGTAGGCTATGTAAATAGGTTTCCCCTAGTTAATCAAAACTTGGGTATTGATTGGAAAAATAATATGTTTACCATTTGGATATTGCATTCTTAGTGTTTTATAATGACATAAGGTCAATTAAGTAGTTGTGGGAATAAAATATCCTAGTGATAATAAGTTTCAAGTCTAAAAATAGAAAAATATATTGAGCTTCAAATTATAGTGATAAATTTACACATATTGATTGTTGTAAGATTTTTAAGAAATCCAAAATAGGTTGACTTAATGAATTTTGAAATTTGAAAAATGGATGAAGAATGAGTATCATGGAGGGATGGGGGGTTTAATTTTTTGAAATGAGGTAATATATATATATATAGAAGAAATGGTGTATAGAAATTTATTTGTGTAAATTTGATTTTTAAAGCTATTTGTGAAGAGAACTTGATTAAAGAGATTTTCTCTAAGGTCATTGAGATGTAATTCCACACCATAAGAATCATGTAGAGCAAGTGAGGATATTTAAGAGACCTGAGAGGAGTGGGCCTCTAGTAAATTAGAGTTTTGAATTTTTTGCATTTAATGTCATTTATTAGGGCTTAAAGTTGATTGTAATAAATTCACATATGGTATATCTATGAATACAATAATGAAAGTTGTAAATTCATTAAATGTAGAAGAAAATTCATAGAACAAGGTGGTAAAATTATATTAGGGGTATAAATTGTGAAGAAGCATGAATTCACAATTTAGTATTTGTAAAATCATGAAAATTATAGGCAAATTCATCCAAAGTAGTCACACAATCATGAAAATGAGAGGCAAATTCACTTTTAGGGTAAAACATGGATTAAAAAAGTGAAATGTAATAAATTAAGAGTGAAATGACATAATTTATCATTGAAAATGCTTAATTTAGAAGTGAAAATATGTTTGTAAAGAGGGAAAGAATATTGTAGGAAAAAAAAAACAATGGGTAAGAGAATTACATATGAATTCTTGGAGTAAGAATGTTGATTTGAGAGTGATTTTGGTTATTTTGAATGCTTTTAACGTATTAATTATTTGAATTGTATGCTAAGTTAAATTAATTAGATGTTAATTGGCTTAATTTTGTAAGAGGCATTACTAGTGCTGATGACATGAGAGCAGAGGCCTAGAGTGATGGCATGGATGGATAGTTTTACATAGTATGAGTTTAGAGTTCTAGAGGATATGGTCTCATCTTACATTGCATAGATGCCAAAGATTCAAATAGACAGGGCACTTCTAAAAACACTTACCAAGAGATGGCATAGTGAGATTAGTATCTTTCACTTGTCGACAAGAGAGATGATAGTCATATTAGAGTATGCTTATTACATTCTGGTATTTTGATATGAGGGAAATGGATATACAAGTTTAGGGTCCATAGGATATTACATTGTATAGGTGATGGTATGATTCCTATTGTTAGGGGAAGTATCGATGTATATTATTATACTAAATTAGAGATGCATTTTTGGATGATCGTGCTTATCTCTATGATGGATATGGGTGATTGATTTGCATGGGTTTCATGCATACTAGCATACGTATACAAGGATTTAAATCATGTAACTTTTATATATGGAGGGAGATTAGACCATCAAAATTAATACATGTATAATGTTAGGATAACATTACTATAGAGAGGCCAATTGGGTGCATGATCACTCAATCTATTGATGAGCCCTTGGCACATGGGTGACACATGATTATTGGTAATTTCAGACCATATTGAGGTGGTCTAATTTTTTATAAGAGGGGTATTGATGAGCTAGGTAATGATCAAATCACCTAGAGACCTTACACAGAGATTGTATTTTAGTGGGAATAAGATGAAATACACATGGACTATATGATGACATAGTGATACATTATCATGACACATGACTACATCATAGATAAATATGGCCTAAATAGGATGATGAGACTATTTAGGGTTAGGTAGGATATACCAATTGGTCCACACATATTTACATGATCAATGAGTGAGTGAGAGAGAGAGAGAGAGAGAGAGAGAGAGAGAGAGAGAGAGAGAGAGAGAGAGAGAGAGAGAGAGAGAGAGAGAGAGAGAGAGATTAGTGGGGTATGACCATTGACCCAAAAATAACTTATCATAGTTGGTCACAACTATAGACAATTAGATAGAGTGACTAAGGAGATGTGATTGATATAGGACTTAAGGATGGTTATGCGAATTGGTGGGCTTGATAATGATCGATAAGATTGATTATACCATATGCACCATCAAAGACATGGAGATAGAGAGTAGTGGCCAACTTGAGTAAGCAACCATGAGGAACTATATTGGGAGCCTAGATTAGGAGGGTTGTTATAGGGGATATGGGATGATCATGATAATGAGGTAGAGGGCATGTCATAGAGATTAACCAACTTCATGATGTGGATATTATAGATATAGAGGATGTTCAAATTTTATGTGAGGTAGGGGTTGATATATATGTGGATATAGATATGTATTTGGATACAGAGTAGAGGGTTAGAGGGGACATTTCATTGATTGTGATTGATAGTGAGGGGGATAGAGATGAGAAGATGTACTCATGGGATAAAAACATGACACTTAGACAGATAGAGGGGATGTTATTGGTTATTCATGCACTCTGAGATCTAGAGAGGAGAAGACTCTTGTGGATAGCCTCCTAGAGGAGATTAGAGTTCATGATATAGAGATAAATGGGTTAAAGAGGGAGGTGTCTAAATTTCAAGGAGTGGTAGATGATAATAGGGACCAAATTATGGAGATTAGATGATTATAATCTGAGGTTGATAGGTTACATGATATTTTTTATGGGATAAATAAAGATGGAATGGATATAATAGTTGTGACACATGATGTGTGGACCCAAACTCTAGAGTATACAAAATTGACACAACACTATAGATAAGAGAGAGAGACTTCTAGGACTAAGCTAATAGAGGCAAGGGTATTACTAGCTAGATAGGGATATATTGTGATATTAGATGTGTGTTAGAGGTACATTCAATAAGAGGTGGGGTGAATCAATGATGCTAGATAATCCAATTCAATTCAAAACTCTTAAACATTCAGCATACAACAAGTAACATAAACATGAAAGCACATTCGCCCAAAGCATACATAAGAGCATACATCATATGAACACATCAAATATTTGGGAAACCCTCTTGGGGGATAAACCCACTAAACCCTACAAGATGGAGTATAGTCTTATAAAACAAAATCCAACATTTAGACCAACACCCTTTGATCAAGGAACACCCATCCCTTAGTTTAGTGAGAAAATAATCCCATAAGGAGCCACTAACCTTGTCTAGTTGTGCACCCATAATAACTAGACCTTTAGAAATATTTACGTAGTAAGGAGGAATCAACCCCCTAAGCAACTAAACACCCACTAATATACCTAGAATAGATCACCTTGAACACCTATTTTTACTCTTCAACTAGTGAAGATCACCTTTGTTTGCACTCTTCTTTCTTAAATTGCCTCAGGGCTTACTCTCTCAAACTACCTCTCTACACTCATTAAGTCTAATGACTTGTGTGTCCTTCTACATCAAATTGATTAGACAAGCATGAATGATATTCTTCACTCTCTGATGGTCCTTATTGACTTTTACCTTCTCTTTCAAAGGTTGTCTCCTTCGCTTGAATCCACACATAAATAACTACTCAACTCTACTCTCACAAGTCTAAAAACCATCACCTTTGCTTTCACTCTTTATATAGTCTTCATGAATACTATATTCTTTGTTATCCATAATACTTTCCTTAATACTTAATGTTTCTATCACACTAAGACATAGCTTAAAATCCATTCTCATAGGTTGACCATTACCTCTTTAGCCCAAAACCACCATTAGGTTTTGGTGAGACCTAAAAAAATTAGGCCTTTATACTCACATGCTACATGTGAGACTACATGGATCACCTTCACTCTAAACACCAACTCAACACTTGATCCTACTAAATAGGTCTCCTTGCTTTTTAGGTCTTCATACATAGAAAATGCTCCAACTTTTGAAGCTATAACTTAAATATTTCACATATCCATATGATTATATCACATTTTTAAACCTTCAAGACTCTAAAACACCTCCATGTGCATTATACACTTCAACACAAGTTATAATCACTAAAAACAACACTCTCAGAATGACTACTTAGACTGGTCATTTATAGTCAAAATATAATTATACTATTTTGAATCTCCATATCTGATTAGAGGCATAATATGACATACAATAAGTTATAATAATACTTATAGACTTATATAATATCTCCATACTCATTTTATTCTTCAAATCTTCTCAGAACACCTTCAACAAACCTCTACAAGATGGTCACTCAATCTACCAATGCATAAAACAAACATAGTCAACTTCTAAGACTTTGTTCATACTGAATATGGATTGGCCAAACCTCCAAAATAAATATAGATTATTCATGGAGTATACAACACTATCCAATATTTATATAATCTTGAAATAACAAAATACTATAAAAAACAACTCAATTATCCTTATTGGGTCACTTGCAAAACATGGTCAAACATATAGTCAACTTAAGAGCTCAATATATGCAATTATATGAACATTAAAATATTCTAATTAACTTTTTTGGATGAATCTTGAATTACTTTACAACTTTTCATTTCAATCACCTTCAAAATCATCTTATATCAAAATATATAAGCAAAATACTGAGCACTAACTTTTCCTTTATTAAATTCAAATGCCAACAGTCACTATTAAACATCAACCACTTTAAACTCATATTATGTTTCTTAAAAAAATTTAATAAATACCCACCATTGATCTCCTTACAATTATCCCTAAATTTACCTTGAAATACTCACCATTGATCTTAGATCCTTGCTCCTAAGATCGTGCCACTTGGTAACTGTATGTGCCTTTTGCACACCTTGTATCATTTAGTCAATGTGTTTGTGCTACTTGGAAGTTCTACATGCAATCTGAGATTCCTTTGAATTATTGACATAATTAATGCCATTTATATTTTAATTCATGATCAAATTCTCACCATTGATCTCTATTTTCATGATCACCTACTTGTCATTGATCTTCTATTAAAGCTTATAAGATTATGACACTTGTCACCAATGCATGTCATCTTGACTATTTGAATCAATACAATCCATTAGATCAGTATCTTGTTAGGTTAAATTCTTGTTGCTAGATCTATGATCTGACTAGATTCTCATCATATATCTCTTCTTGCAAACGTGGCTAAGTATGGTAACTTAGTAAAACTCTACCTAGAAGGCCAACTTTGCACCTTGAATAAATTTTTCTATGCTCAACCTCATGACCTAAAATTTTATCCATATGATATCCACACATAGTGTAATATATCCATATATCAATATTCTCTTTAAACCTTCAAATGTGTGAAATATGATGTCATCAAACTACTTACTCAGCATTATCTATTAAGATTACTACTTGAGCTTAGACATTTATATGACTATTCTGATGAATTCCATTTACTTTCATAAGAATTCTAAGCACTCATAACATCCCATAGGGTCTTTTAAACATGTTTATATCATCAATATCATCCATCAATTTCTTATCCAATTCAAACATGGAATAACCATGTAAGAACATTGAAGCACATTGAAGCACACTTTGTCATTGTCAATCTAACACACATGACACCTCATCAACAACCTTGGTCACCTTGGAGACATCATAGACAAACCTAGAAAAATATCCCCATTTTTCATTTATGTCAACAAAAATAAAAATCTTATGCATAGACTCTGTCTCTCTCTTCAAGCACTTTCTCCCCCTTTGACACAATGATAAAGTGGGATCAACTCCTAAACCTGTGGACTTGAAAAGACTTCAAGGGAAAATAATAGGAAAGGATCACCTCTGAGAGATGATACAGACTCCCCTTAACATTTTAAATACCTCTTCTTACCTTAAGCTTCTTAAAACATGTTGCATGACTACATTCATCTTTGATCATACATAACTTCTATGAAGATATAACATATATGAACATCAAAAACTACATGAACTTACCTTGAAAGAATTAAGAGGGATTCCCCCTATGTCACCTAAGCTTATGAACCCTTTTGACCATATTTAGACCATTTTAAACAATGATGAATCAACATAATTTCCTCCATAACTTCTCTCTTTGATTCAACTACACATTCCTCTGATCCTAGGACTTGACTATTTATAGAGATCCCCCTTTGTTTATGCATGAGAATTTAATAAATTGTCAAAGCACCTAACTTATTTTGATCAATTCATCATATCAACATTCTTTAGTTCACATCTATAATATACTTCTTAATATATCCATCATGACTAAAATATCTCACATATGATCCCCCTTACATCATGCATAACTCTTCAAGCCTTTCAAACTATCTGAGTTAGCTCCCCCTAACTCCATGCTTCTATTGGATCATGACATCATCCTTGATTATACACCTATAGACCTTTATTTTATTCCTACAAATATTGAAAACATAGCTTCATTATTCACCACTTTGACCAACTAGACCATCCTTCAAAGATTTGACCCAAAATATTGACTTTAGGATCATTATCCCTGAATATATCTCTTGAATCATTCCATCACAAAACTTTGGATTAGTTATATAAAAATCATTTCTCCCCCTTATCCAAAAATATTTTCAAAATATCTTTCTTGTCTTATAACATCAACCAAAGCTCAA
Organism: Torreya grandis; assembly: GCA_037957365.1. Lineage (NCBI taxonomy): Eukaryota > Viridiplantae > Streptophyta > Pinopsida > Cupressales > Taxaceae > Torreya > Torreya grandis. The sequence continues at coordinate 312,324 of JARHVA010004121.1, forward strand.
CTAGCATCCATCATGTTTCCTCTTTCTGTAAAGTGTCTTCTTGAAGCTTAGAGAGAGACACCCTTTTGACATAGTGAGACTAAAAGTCCCAAAACTTAGGAGACTCCCATATCTATATAATCTCATTTGAATTATAGTCCCACCTCATGACCATGTTGATTTTTAATGGATCCTTAACTTCATTCTTTGATTTAGACTTGTCAACAAATGTAGACAACAGAAACTCTAGACTTTCCTTTATGTATATCATGGTAAACAAACCATATTTGGTCTCAGTCTAATCTCTCCTAATATGCTTAGGTTTTCAAAACCATTTTTGACCTCTTCCTTTCATATTAGGATCTCCGTGCACCTTATTTTATTTTGATAACTCATTCAACCTTTTCTTGTAATACCTAGCAATGTGACCAACTCTATGACATCTGAAACAAACAAGATCATTAATACTTTTTGCTTGATGATGATTGTGATCTTTATTTGACTAATTTCTTCTCCTCTTGAATTCTTTAACAATGTGTCCAAACTAATTTCATGCATAACAATGACTTTAGGATGAATATCTCATTGCATTGATCTATCTAGCTTGTCGTCTTTCTTACACTCTAGGAGCTTGATTGAACTTATCTTGACTTGAAGGTCTTTACTTGCAGAACCTATCAATGTGACTAAATATTTGACAACTATATCAAAAAATATCTTCCATACCTTTTTCTTGAATATGGTAGAGATCTCTTTTTGACTAATTTATTCTTCTTACATAGTCCTTTACCCTATGACCAACATGATGAAAAATAAAATAATGGCCCATAAAATATTTGGTATACCTTGAAGAATTTGGTTGTTTTATTGGCTTCTTCATTTTTCCTTTGACCATATTTGACTTATTATCTTTCATACTTCCATTCTCTTTTCCTTGTTTTAATCTCTTTTGTTCTTCTTCAATCTTTTCTATCTTGATTATGACTTTTTCATGCTCATCCTTTAGGGAAACAAGATTAGCTTTCAATTAAACACATTCAACTTCTTTATCTCTCATGCTTGAAATTTCAACCCCTAATTGAATTTTGAGATCTTTAATGGTCTCCTTATCTTCCTTAGCTTCTTTAGGCATGTCATCCTTCAATCTACATGCTTGATATTCCATAGACTTGATCACTTCTTGATTCTCCTTTTCCTCTCTCATGGACTTACATGATAAACTCCCTTCAAGAGACCTGACTTGTGCTTCAATACCTTTGATCATATTCCTCATTTTATGATTCCTCTTCTTTTGCTCCTTCAGTTCACCAAGTGAACTCATTATATCAGCTTCTAGATCAACTTCTTCTTCCTCACTATCACAGAACACTTCTTATTCTATACTATTATGTCAAATTTCTTCATTACACATGATGATATTTTATTTTGAACAACTTTCCCTTTTATACATATTTTACCTTGGATCACCTTCAAGTGGTTAAACTTGTATAGAAGATCCTGCTCTGATACCAATTTATAGAGGTACAATCATTGAGAGGAGGGATAAATCAGTGATTCTATATAATATAATTCAATTCCCAAATCTTAAAAATTCAACATACAAAAATATTGATCAAGCAACATAAACATGAAATCACATTCATCCAAAGCATACATCACATGAACACATCAAATATGTGGGAAACCCTCTTGGGGGATAAAACCCACTGAACCCTGAAAGATGGACTAAAATCTTATAAAATAAGATCCAAAATTTATACCACCACCCATTGATCAAGGAATACCCATCCCTTAGTTTAGTGATACACCAATCCCATAAAGAACTACTACCCCTTTCTAGTTATACACTCACAACAAATGGACCTTTAGCAAGATTTACCTTGCAAGGAGGAATCTATCCATATGAAACCAAACACCCACTTAGATACCTAGAATAGATCACCTTGAACACTTTTTAATACTCTTCAACTGATGATGATCACCTTTGTTTTCACTCTTCTCTCTCAAACTACCTCTACGGCTTACTCACTCAAATTACCTCTTCTAGGATCATTAGGTCTAATGACCTATGTGTCCTTCATCAAATTTATTAGACAATAATGAATGACATTCTTCACTATTTTATGGTTCTTATTTAATTTTACCTTCTCTTTCAAAGGTTGTCTCCTTTGCTTGAATCCACACATGCACAACTACTCAACTCTCCTCTCACAAGTCTAGAAACCATCACCTTTGCTTTAACTCTTTATAGAGTCTTCATGAATACTATATTATTGGTCAACCATAAGAATTTCCTTAATAATTAATAATTATATCACACTAAGATATATCTCAAAATCCATTCTCATAGGTTGACCATTACCTCATTAGCCCCAAACCACCATTAGGTCTTGGTGAGACCTAAAATAATTAGGATTTTATACTCACATGTTACATGTGAGACTACATGAACCACCTTCACTCTTTAAAAATGATTCAACCACATCAAACCTATTTCCAATATCCCATTTATTAATCCCATATGGGTCCATGCCACCTGGAACATGAACTCAACACTTGATCCTACCAAATAGGTCTCCTTACTTTTTAGGTCTTCATACATAAAAAATATAGTCTTAAACTTATAAATTTATAGCTTAAATATTTCACATATAAATATGATTATATCACATGGTTAAACCCTTTAGGACCTCTTCAA
>JARHVA010004121.1:320000-472500 GCA_037957365.1 Torreya grandis
CTACCCCCAAGTGACAAGGTACTTGTAAACAACAAGTTATTTTGTTTTTGATTTTTTTATATTTTTTTGGATTTACTAGCATCTAAACCTAATGGAAGGTCACAAGATGCATAATTTTTATTTTTTAGCTTTCTATCCCATGCCATTTCTTGATAATCTCTATCATTCTAATTATATTTCCTCTTCAATATCTATTTTAGCTATGTCACTTACTCTAAATAGTACTTGACCAGGATGAGGTTGTTGGGCCCACCAAAAGTTATTTGTGAACCCTATTGTGAAATATTTGTTAAATAAATACATCCAGATATAAATTTCTTTGGTAGAGTTTTGTGGTGATTTTGTTATTTTTTTTTGGGAAAACATAGTTATTAAATAGACCCACATTAATATGCCTAATAGTAAAGCTAAACTCTAGAAACCTTCTAAGATTTCTTCAGATTATCATGGAATTAGGAAGCCTTTCCTTATAAGGGTTACAAGTAATACTATTAAATAGTATCAAACACTAGGGACTAATAAATTCACCATAGGTAAAAAACCAATATATCTCACCCAACCATTGTTGACTAACCACCAAATACTACAAAAATCAAAATAATATAAGTCTATATTAAAAATCCTTAATTCTTTAGAAAATCTAAAATGTTAAAACTTGATGTGATGTGTATTGAATGTAATTTCAAAATCATGAAATAACTCATTATAGTGCCATTATATTATATTCATATTAGTATGTAAAATAGGAGTTAGAATTATTTATTAGATTATAACTAGGAGATCAGTCTATGTTTTCCCCTTCCTATTTGGCCTGATGTTTTCATTATTTTTAATATTATCTTCAATAAGCAATGAAGAGTTGATTTGATCATTTATTGGTGTCTTGAAGGGGTTTCCACCAATAAGATATGTTTTATTTTTATTTCCCCCTAGAGCCTTAAACAAAGTTTCACTAGGGAGTGTTTCTTAAAAGTGGATGTCTTCTTGGATCTTTATAGATGTTGTAATTGATATGCCATCATGGAATAAGTCCAATGATGTCTATTTATATGGGCCCCAATTGGCATGTGTATATAATGTGATGTTAGTATATTGGATGGGAAAATGAAGGATAGTGCTTATGGAAGGAAAATATGTTGCATGATCCTCACAAATGGTACCAAGAGAACTTGTATCAATGATAAATGAAGCTTCCTTAATGACCATAAAAGGTTCACTACCATTTTCATACTGATTTATTGATGTGGTTGTTATTCATGATGAAATTGATTTTAATGTCAAAATGAATTGTAAATAATATTTGGTTAATAAATTTGATCTTGGTTTGGATGTGGCCATAAGGAGGGCCTGTTGATTTCCATTATCCAAAAGTTCATTTTTCACTAGGTGTTTGGAAATGTGGAATCTTAATGAACTAAATATATATTGTTGTCCAATGATGGATAGGTTGTGTTGGTTGAAAGATTTTTGGCCCAAGATAGGTTCTTGGTAAAAAATAAGATCTTTATCAAAAATGGGTGCTTGGTCAAGGATAGGTTATTCAAAAAATATAGACTCATAAAAAATGGATGATAGACCATGGTTTTCAAAGGTGGGTTAGTTGACTGTAGATTGTTTAAAAATGGATGTGTCAAAAAAAGGTTTGTGAGAGATGGATGGAAGGCTATGACCTTTATTTGGAAATGGAGTGACTTGATTAAGCTTAGGAAAGACATCTTGGCATAACCCCAAGCTATGATTTTCAAATGTGGATACATTCCACTTTACCTTTATGTACCCTTTGTAAATCAAATCTTGGATATAATGATTTAGTATCATATAACAGTTTGTGAACTTCAATTTTGTGATAATTACAATATTTTTTAGGTCTATACCACTCAAGTTTTGAGACATTTGGTTCAAAGTATTTAGTGTGTGGAAATATGACTAAGTTTATAGTGACCAATATTTGAAATAATACATCATAAGGTTCCCCTAAAGAAGTGAATTTTTGCTTTATAGGCACAATAATGTTTTTGATAGGTTGGGAGTTTTGAAGCTGTAGTTTTAGGGGTGGAATGACACTAGATGGTAGTGGTGCTAGAATTGGATTCACTTGGCTAGTGTAATGAGGGATATTGAAATTAAATCTATAATAACTAGATGGTAAACTTGGTTGATTTTATAAAATAGGGTTACTAGTGATAGGGTGATGTTGATGCAGACTGCTTTGGGATTCCCTAGTAATGAAGTGGGCTAGAGAGGTAGTTTGATCTTGGAATAATGGATTTGTTAGAGTTATGTTGAAGGTGAAAGTGTTTAAATTTTGTGTATTTGTAAAGGTAGATGGATTTTTTAAGGTTGATCGACTTGATGTCAATGGTTTCATGTTAAAGGGGTGATTTGGATTTATAAAGTTAATCAGATTTGAATTTGTTGGGTTTGTGAAATAATGTGGATTTGATATAGTTTGGTTCAAGTTTGGGAATATGTTAGATGTAAAATCAAATGGTTAATTTTGATGAATGTGGAAAGGTTGGTTTTGATGAATGTATAGGTTAAAATATTGATTTATATGGAATATGTTTAGATTTTATTGAATTGAGGTTTGATTTGTGAATGGGTTTTGGTTTAAGTAATTATTTGAAAGTGGTGATGAAGGTGAACTAAAGGTTTGATTTAAATTGATGTTAAATTTGGAACTAGATGGATCTATGAATATATTTTGATTTATTATTGGTGACTTTTTTTTATGAGTGGTGTAGAACTCACAAATTAATTCAAAGAATTTATAATACAAAAAGATAAAAACTTATTAGATGTTGTTCCTAAAGTAAAGTTTGAATGTTGATCTATGGGTAAACATTAATGAGTATTCAATTTTTAAATTGATTTATTTATGTTTGACTTGGATGGGTTGATTAGTAAAATCAAATTACCATTCAAGTTTGGATTTGATTGATTGATGAATGAGGATGAATACATATTCAAACTTGGATTTAGATTTATTGGATGGTTGATCGATGAGTTTGTAATGGAATTGGAAATTTGATTTAAATTTTTTGGATGATTGATTTAAGGTGGATTCAAATATGTGTTTGAATCAAAATGGGTTTGATAGAACCTTGGGTTAAGACAAGCATTATTTGGATATTATCAAGATATTATTCCACATATCCATGTTTATTGTAATGGGTGACATTACTAAGGAAATAATTGACTCAATCAACAAAAAAAACTTGAAATTAGATTCTAGTAAAGTAAAATACCAAAGTGACTAAAAGTTTAATTGCTAAATAAATGCTTTTTAGCTTTTAAAGAGAAAGTTGTGATTTTTACGATAGCATTTAAACTCACAAGAATTTTTTTATAAAAAAGGATTTTCTATCACATGGTAAACACAAGGAAAAAATGAACAAATTTATATTATAACCAGTCAAGCAATTGCACATAAAAGGTGAAAAACTAGGATAAGGGTCATGATCAACTTTTGGGCCATCCAATGTGACTTATTTTTACTCTCAGTTATGGTCTAGTATTTTAAGGGACTAACCATGGAAGATCATGTTATTTCTATGGCCCACTGAGTCCATTTTTTAGGGTGTTTGGAAGGTAGCTTCTCGGTGCTAACCACTAACTGATGCACCAAAGTTAAATGGAAAAAAGAGGTTTTCCTAGGCTTAATATTTAAATAAGATTATATAAGAGTGAAAAACCATGAAATAAAAAGATAAAGTGGATGCACATAATTGGGTCTTATCCCAAAGTTCCCAACATAGCCATAGGGGTCTCAGTGTGTTTACAATCAATGATATCATATTTTGAGGAAGCTACTAAAATCCTAGGTATTTGAGCATGAAATCCCCTTACATCATAATATGATAAAAAAACACAATCACTTAGGCAATTGAAATAAATATATCTCTATTATATACCCCATCAGGAAATGGGGTTTAGAATACTATGTGGTGGTGAAATACATGTTCAATAGAGCCCCTAGAAAAATAAATAAAAAAGAAAGTGTCCATTTATTATTTTTGAATATTTTCACCAATGTGATGCTAAGGAAAGAGCATACACAGGCACCACTTGGGTAACACAAAAAATTATGGAATTGTATCTAATTTTTAAGTATCATCACCAATGTGATGCCAAGGAAAGAATATGCATAATTTCTACAATATATGAATAAATAACTTGAAATGAAATGTTATGTAATCACTAAAAACTTTGAACATGAAAGCATTAGTAAAGGAAATTAATTTTTTGTTTATCCTCTTTGTTGATTATATTTGACAAGTGTTCTACAGATAAATGGTTATAATCTTTTGTTTAGGCTTGGTACACAACAACCTACAATGACCTAAAGAAAAACCAAAAAAATAACATAAAAAACTACTTATCTATGATGAGTTTGTAGTTACACAGAAAGATATAAAAGCAAACTTGTAATAAATCAAACACATGAAATAAACATTATACACAAAATATAGAGTAAACAAATTCACACTTACATAATAATTTATCGCTTGTAGGAACAATTTTACTGACATAAAAAATAATTTTGCTATGCAAAATGATAATTTTGATGCTAAAATGATGATTTTGCTACTATAAAATGATTTTTTTGTTGAACCTAAAAAGGTTTAAATAGAAAACATAGAGGTAAAAATTCATGATAAAAAAATGATTTCACTTTTTAGATTAACACTTTCACAGTCAATTAAGATGAATTCATAGTTAAAAATAATGATTTCACTAAAATGTTTCTCAATTTCTTTGTTTTCCTACAGCAGAGAATTAGAAAAAACCTAAAACATAAAAAAAATTAGAAGGTGAATATAAATATAATGATGTAAATAAAATTAGGAAAAATAAACTAAAAATGGGTCAAAAAATGATTTTGTTGTTATGGGGTATAATTTCACAACTGATATTTCCAAGTTCACAGTTACGCAGTGAGCATACACAGCCAAGTAAAAAATATCCAATAACAACATGTAATTTATACCATTTATCACAAAGACAAGATTAAAATCATATGAAAATATAAATAGAAAAAATCAAATGAAAAATACTTTTTAAATGTGATTATGATTAACATAAGATGAAAAAGATGAGGGAAAGTCCCATTGGGCATGCCAAAATGTATGAACTAAATCTAGAAATGCTAACAAATAAAATAATTATATAATCCTAATATAAGATAAATTAAATATAAGATAGAGATACAAATAGATAAAATAGTAAACACAAACTTACACCTCAAATATGCAAGTTTCCTCCATTGCGATGTACACTTGATTTTCTCTTCAACAATGTTGTTGCTTACTCTTCTAATGCAAAGGAGAAGGGGCATCATTTTGATGCCAAAAATATATTTTTGGATGCTTTTATTCTCTTTGATTTTATTTTAAATTGAATATAAATTCATTATCATAAGTCAAGATGGATGAAAATGATGGTTTTCAATCTAATTTATACTTTTATGGAGGAAGATCCAATGGTGGAGAATTATTTGAATTTATTAAATGATTTAAATAATCAATGGTGGCTAATAAATCCTCACCCATGAATATGATGACTATATCAAATGGTTGAGATAAGTATGAAAATGGTTAACTAATTCATTAGGAATAAGTTAAATGTTTTGATAATTCAACAGATGACTCAAAGGAGGTTGAAAAAGTTGTGGGTTTAGTTGGGATGAGTCAGCATGTGAGGGAGAATAAGGAGGAAGATGTTGGGTGAGGTGTGAAATATATATTTTATATTTAAATAAGAATTTAAAATGTGCACAATTTATTAATTTTATTTATTCAATTGTTTAAATTTGAATGCAGATGTCACAAATTATATTAAGAAGAATTATTAATAGGATTTAGGTTCACTTCAACACTAAATATAATTTAAGTGTCTACAAGTATTTGTTAAAGCATAACTACGAAGACATTATTCATTATATCTTGTTTAAATTCTTATAGATATTGGTAGCTTGTCTCATCATGATTCTTTTATTTTCAAAAAATACAGTACATGTTATGTGATTTTTGGATATATTACTGAAGAAGATGACATTTAGATGTAGGATGTCTAACTACCCTGCATATTTCACAAAATTTAATTTTCAATTTTGGGAAGTCATGTCTATTATGTCCCTCTTGACCATATTATACACACCATAAGCCTAACCTAGGATTATAATTTCATGCATCTCATTCATCTTCCTCATAAAAGTATCTAATTTAACTTTTAATTTTGACCATAATGATGGAAAATATGCATAATCTTCTATCTTATCTACCCATGTGGCATCAGATCGAGCACCAACCTTGGTAGAGAAATAGGATTACACAATATCGAACCTTATTCTTAGTTGTATACCCTATACAAACCAAGTATCCTTGTATTTATCTTCTAACATAAAATCAATTTTATTCATCACATTGAAAAATTTGTGATCATATTCTCCAACCGTTTCTATATATTTTTGCTAAATTTCCTTCATGTATTGAATAACTTGACTAGAAATTTTTTTTACCTTAAATTATCCTATTATAAAATCTTTAAATTTTGTGAAACTGAGGGAATTTAAATTTCTTTGGAAAATTAACTCTAAGGCACATCTTGCTAAAGCCCCTATGAGTTCGCACTACTTCACATCATCTGATGTTACCCCTTTTACAATATATTTCATTTAAAAGGTTACCAAGTATTGTTTAAGGTTTATATACCCATCATAAGGCATTAAAGTCACACACATACTTTCATTAAGAACTATAGTTGGTAGGATAATAGTTGTTACCATAAATGTTTGAATACTAGCAACTGTGACTAGTGGTGACTATGTACTTGTTATTTGATGTTAGGCGACTTCATAGTGTTTACTATGAATAAAAGCTAATACACACTAATATTTTTAGGAGAAAATAAAATCCTAATTATTTTAACTTCATTTTTTCTAATGCCTACTTATTTTTTACACTAAGCTTTCCAAACTTGTCAGTAAAGGAATCAAACTACCTAAATCCACTTCTTTCTATACTTTTTCTACCTTCAATAAATAAAGTGGGCTTAGGTAATGCATACCCTTGAAATGAATGACATTTATTTATAACTTATTCTAACTTTGAAATTGAACCTACAATATTATTGCCTTCAATTTTAACATTTTCCAAGGAACTTTCTTGCTTGGTTCTAGCTAAAAACCCTTCCCTTAACTGCAATTTACCTCTACTTCCTAACTATTCTAACTCTGCATCATTGATTCTAGCATCTTCTTCCTCATCAATCCCTTTCTCATATTTTTCATACCATTTTCTTTTAGTAATTTTGACATCTTATCTCAGTAACCTTTATTCTATAACATCTTTTCTTTCATTTCTCCATCTCTAGCACTTTCTTCTCTACTCTTAGTCCTATTTACAGTTACTTCTAGGTCTTTTATATTATTCCACCTTTTTTTTGTTATAGTTCCTTTTCTAGTTCCAAAATTTTCTTCTCACTCTAAGTATTTTCACCTTCCATTTTTGGGATTGGGTTCAAGTTCTTTTTACTCAACTCTTCATCATTTGTTTCCTCCTGCATGCATTGCCATTGTGCTTGAAGTGAATACTCTATATTGGTGGGTGTAGGCACTATGGATTTTTCCACAACCAACATGTTTACTAACAAAGGTAGTCACTATAAAAATTTATCTCTAATTCCATGGACAAAATAATATTGTGCAATCTTAAAAACTATGTATCTTTATACTACAAACTCAGTAATATAGCCATCAATTGTAGTCTTGGTCCAATAACCTACTGCTCAGGACCAATCGATATATAGGTTGTGTAGTATTTCTAATTTTTCCTCAGTCAAGACTATAAATTATGTTCTCCTCAGACTGAATCAATAGTATTCTAATATAGTTATCCATGTAGCTAATAATCCAATCAACTCACACCAAAAAATTTCATATATTTCACCATAGATGTGTTCTTAGATAATCCCCTCTACATTATTTATTACTCTTTGTGATTATTATTATAAATATTTCCATATTCTCTCATCTAACCATATCTCTATCTCTCTCTAACTTAGAAACTATCTTAATATATTTCATCTAAATAGATTCCATGCTCACTGCACCATTATTAGTAGAGGTTCCTAGAAATACTATACAACATGCTAATTATAGGTATAGCTTATGTAGTGGAGAGTAAAAAAAGGTGAATAAGATAATACAATATTACATACCATTAATGATATACAAAGATGTACCTAAATATCAAGAATAAAATAGATGCTAATAGAAGAAGTAACATAACTAGCATAACATTTGATAACATATGAAATTAAAACCAAGTACTCACTATGCATTAGCCATATATAAAATAAGATTAGGAAAACCATAATAAAATTATTCTAGTAATTTCTATCAACACATCAGAAACATATTCTATTATAACAAAGTGTTATATATAGTCTTTTACAATTTGTTATCTCTTCACATTCTAGCCTTTCAAGATATAAAAATGACTCTTCCAATTCTTCTATTGCCCAATTAGGATTACATGGATGAATACATACAAAATTTATACAAAATACAAAATCATATACTTTTCATATTTTTCTTATTATATTTCATGGTTTTACCATGCTTCATTATTCATCCAACACCAAGTTTGTAGCATATGATTCAGTCAATAAGTTCAATGTCAGAATGGTCACCAAGGGTATTTCAAAGGTAGCCAACATTGACTACTTAGATACCTTTGCACCTATTGAAAAGATGAATTCAATTTGACTCACCCTAACTATATCTATAACACATGGTTTAGATGTGCACTATATTGATGTGAAGAGTGCCTTTGTTCATAAATACCTTGAGGAGGAGATATATATGGAGCATCCACCTGGGTTTAATCAAGATTCATCTTTAGTTTGTATACTTAAAAAATCCATCTATGACCTCAAAAATAACCCTTGGGCTTGGTAGGCCAAGATGGATTCCTTCCTCCTTACTTCAAGTTTCATTAGGTGTCATTTAGACCCCTATGTAGACATCTTGTGGTAGGATGATTCTTTACTGATATTGGTCCTTTATGTTGATGATATTTTTATCACTAGGAGTTCTACGTCATTTATTAAAGTGGTCAAAATATCTATATAGGATAAATTTGACAAGACAGACTTAGGGTTTCTACATTAATTTATTAACATTGAGATTTGATATTTTGATTTAGGGATTTCACTTGCACAACCCAAGTATTCTCTCAATATTTTATCTCAATTTCACATAGCTAAATTTAATCCATCTCTGACTCCCTTTCTATTAAGAGTCAAGATCAAGGCTAACTATTCTACATATTTGGTCTCTCACTTAGTACCAAAAGCTTATTGGTAGCCTTATTTATTTGACTCATACCAATCTTGATATTACATATGCAATGGGACTTGTCTCTAGATTCATGCAAGAACCCCATGAGCTACACTATAGATAGTTAAGAGGATCTAACACTACATTTAGGGATCTTTCATATTTAGGATTCATTACAAATTTGGCATGGAGGTTGACTTGGTTGGTTTTATAGATTCAGATTAGGAAGATGATACTTAGAATTACAAGTCCACTTCATGTTACATTTTTTTGGGTTCTGGTCCTATTAGTTATTTTATCAAGAAGAAAAATGTTATTGATATATCATCCACAAAGGCAAAGTATAGGGGAGATGTTAATGCATCTAATAAGGCTATTTTTATTTAGGGAATTCTTTCTAAGTTATTCATTCCATTTAGGCAATCCACCATCATTTATCATGACAACTAGAGTACTATACAAATATGTAGGAATCTGGTTTAAAACTAGTGAACTAAAAACATTGAGATTCACATGCATTATATTTGGGAGATTATTCATGGCCAAGTCATCGATTTGAGATTTTTCCAGTCTTCAAAATAGGTTATAGATATGTTTACCAAACCCTTCATTGAGATCAAGTTTGTTTATATACAAACACTTATTGGGGTGTGTTCTATATCAACATCATCATCATCATCTTTAGGGGGTCTTATAGCCTCTTCTCTTCTTCTATGTTTCTCTTTTGGTGGGAAATTTTTCCTATGGGTTTTCTATTTTTCTATGCTTTATGAGAGATTGCTTTACACATGGATACCTCATCAGGCCTAGTTACCAAGACCCATTTTCTTTTTACACTCCTCACCCAAGTTGTGCTTATGGTGGGGGATAGGGGGGTTAGAGTAGGGTTTTATTTTTTTCCATATTTATTTACTATGGGATTTTTCCCTCAATTATAGTTTTCCTAATTTCATGTATATGCTTTCTTATGTGTGTAGGTTGATTGCATGAATAGGAAGTAACTCCCTTGACTAGTTATTTTAGCTATAGAAGTTACTCATCTATTCTTATCCTTATGAACCACATTTTGTGTAGAAGTTACTTGTCTATTTTTGGGGTATGTTGACCACCTTTTATAGAGGAGTTACTTTCTTACTTTCCAATATGTACTCATCTAAATTGAGATATTTTCAACTTAGTGAAAGATTGGATTTTTCTCCAATTTATTTTTATCTCTTGTAATATTATCTTTGAGTGATTAAATTTTGCTTCAATAACATTGTGGTGTACAAATGCTTCATCTCGTTTCATCTCAAATTTTGCATTTGTGTTATACGAACTAGTGATATATTTGATATAAAGTACTTGAAATAAATTGAAATTAAAAGATTAAGGTTTAAGAGTACACCTATGTGTTGATGTAACCATCTTGACTATTGACAAGTTATTTTGAAAAATATGTATCATTATAAGGCTTTGAAACTAAGACTAGGACAAATATAGATAAATATTTAATGTGTATATACCTAAGGAGATAGATCGAGAGAGGGAGATTGAAAAGCACATGACCACAACTTTGGAGCAAAAGTGAGTTGTTAGTTGGTATTTTATATTAGCTCAACTATGCAACCTAATGATAATTATAACCTAGAGAGATTGGATGATTAAGTCCAAATTGAAAACTTAGAAATATTGAATGATTTGATAACCTCAACCATACCAAAAGGTGAACCACCTACTTCAGTAGAATGGTTAAATTAATTCTATAAAAGTATGTAGGGTATTAGTTCAAAAATGTATGTGATATGGTAATAGTCCATAACATAGTTTTGTAAGTTAAAACTAATTTGGATTTTACAATATCATGCACATGTTTCATAACATATGCACTTTATATATGTCTCATGTTGAAACTATGTATAATAATAGTACTAATGTATAGAATTCTATCACATCTATGAATATGAATAATATAACTATGTGTTTTGGCCAATTTGGATAATTGTGTAAGTGTAACGGACATGCTTTAAAAGAATTCCCCCACTATATATATGGATAAGTTGAAAATTGATATAAGTACCAATGTAGAGGGAATGTTTCCAAAACATGCCCCACTATAAACTGGAGATGTTGAATACTAAATAGACATGGATAACATGCTTCCAAAGCATGCCCCCACTGAATCTAATAACTAATATGTGCATAATCTATGCCCATATGACATGTCCCAACTAAATCTTAAAATTTATATAAGTACCACATACTAAATGAGTGTGGATAACATGCTTCTAAAGCATTCCCCCATTAAATCCAAAAAAATGATATAAGTACCATATACTAAATGAGTGTGGAGGACACACTTCCAAAGCATGACCCCACTAAATATAAAAACTATGCCAAGTGTGGAGAACATGACTCTATGGAATTCACCCACTACTATACCCCCATTTTAGGTGAGGTAAAGATAGTAATTGGTATTTAGCTCACCTCAAAAAGATAAGACAACAGTATAATAAATGAATGTAACCATGTAGCATATAGAAGGAACATGTCTAGGTAAATGTATCATTGAAGTGCATAGAACTAATTTTATCACATGAAGACCAAAGATGCATGATAAAGATCATGATAATGTATAAATATTAATATTACAAGATTAATAATCAAACAAGCACACACATGAAAGCACAGAAAAGAAATTCAAAAGGAAATGGTCCAAGGATACCCAAAACAAAGAGCATGTTCAAATGCCACACAATCGAAGGAACATGACTTAATCAAATATCCATAAAGGAAATAATGACATATTAAAATTTATATAAAATAAATAATCACATATGTAAATGTCAATGAAATCATACATAGGTAGGGGGATGTGATAAAATGAGCATATTCAAATTCTCTATGAAGTGCATAAAGTAAAACATAAGTAACCAACATTAACATGTCATAGTGGATCATAGATATAATGTGTTAGAAAAAGTATTCCAATTTTATAACATATGAATTACCCTATGTAAAATATAATCATGGATAATAGGCATGTGTAATTACATATGTGATATCAAACATTATAATGTAGAGTGATCATTGAATCATATAACCTATGTGTATCAGGATCAAATATGTGGGTGCCCCCAATGTCCATATGACATGAGTAGAGGGAAAACCTAATATTTGAAATAGGAATGTATCAAGTATTTTTTTATGAATGTATCATACTTAATTATTAGTGTGACACATACATGTATATAGGAGTAACTGAGTATATTATCCATCAATATTTAAGTAACGCATGGATAACAAGGAGCTAATAAAACATGTATGTGCCAAAGTTTTTGGAATTTTGTATGTTTTTTTATTTTTTTGATATTTTTGGAATTTTTAAAGATTAAATATCATCTGATGATGTCATCTAATGTATGGTCATATATATCTCCCCACTATGAATCTAGTGTAATACCTTAGATATGATATAGAGGAGCATGTATAGGTGTAATATCTATCATTATGGTATTAATGGTAATTTACACATGTAAAATAGGAATTTGTGGTAATGTAAAACTAACATGAGTAGGGGTTCTTAGAACCCATCATTGAGTGCTTGTTTGATTTTTTTGTATAGCATTAACATTTACTTTTTAATGTGCTCTAGATATCTAAACATGGTGTGTAATAGAAGATGGGGATACTATGTAATCCATTATATGTCTATGATTTATTATTATCTCAATTATTGGTCACCTAGTAAATGGGATTACCTATTGCTTACCCTTTTGTGTTGATTTATCCTTAGTAGGATTGATATCTAGTTGTCTAGGTATAAATTTTCTTTTATTCAAGATGATGCTCATATGGAATTATCTAAATTGTCATTACTCGATTGGTATGAATATATTTCACACACCCATGTATTGTAGAAGGTATTGTTTGAAGAGTGTGTCTCTGAGGTCTTCCCAATAACATATCAAATATACATGTGGAAGGGATAACTGAGAAAGTAGTAACCACATGTGTGGGACCAACCTATAATGACAAGTCAATCTTTCCAATAACCTTATATAAGGTCCTATTTAATGATCTAATTTATCTATTATAAGGATGTAAATCATTATGATTGTAACCCAAGTGCGTAAGTAATGTCATGGTGCAAACATTTTCACTTGCACCATTATCAATCATAACATTGCATATGGGGTGTTTATCAAGGTATGTTCAAATTAATAGAGAATGAAGATTAGATTCATCATCCTTAATCTCATTGTCATTAAAATTAATAGATAATATCTAAACCATAGGAGGTATATGTCATGTGCAGGTACCAATAAAACCATCTAGTGGGTTCCTATAATGTGATGGAGGAGGATGTGTATTATATGCCATTTGAACTTCTTTCTTCTTATAATGGTTTTTCAAAGAATTTTTAAATATGTTATGTCTATGGTGATCATAGGTTGTGAACATGATTCATTTGGAGGATCCTCAAATATAATTTTTTTGTCATTGATAAGATCTTGGATCTTGTGCTTCAAGGTAAAATATCTGCCTATAGAATTTCCTAGTCCATGATGATAATCACAATAAGAATTCACATAATATCCTTTTGGTAGAGGTTAACTCAAATCATACTCTATAGGATGAGGGCAAGATATAAGCTAGCACTTTATTAACCATGGGAGTAATAAATTTATGGACTTGAGTAAACATGTAAATTGTTTCCTTGGTGTATTAGATAGGAAAAAATTATAAGACTATTGTGAAACTATGTTAACTATGGTGATTGTTTCCTTTTTAGGCTCAAGAGGATTTACTTTATAACTTGGTTTAATTTTGAATTTATTACTAGATGTAGATGTAGTTGGTGTGTTTGATACATACTTGAGTTTACTCAATGACATAAGCTTCATTTCACAATCCCATACCATCTGGAATAAGTCATCAAAATATTTTAAATTCTTGAAAATGATGGAATCATGTAAAGGAGAACATAAACTTTTCTTGAATATGCCTTACAATTCTTTGTCTACCATAAGATAGGTCATTTTAGATAGCATTATCTTATATATCACGATATGTTCATTAATAGGTTCATTGGTTCCTTGTTTGATTTTCAAAATTTGAGCATAGGAAACACTTTCATAAATGTTAATGGAAAAAAGTGCTAATAACTTATCATCAAGAGGTTTGAATGATTTTATAGATTGGAAAGGTAAATCATATAA
The DNA here is from genome assembly GCA_037957365.1 of Torreya grandis. Lineage (NCBI taxonomy): Eukaryota > Viridiplantae > Streptophyta > Pinopsida > Cupressales > Taxaceae > Torreya > Torreya grandis. The sequence continues at coordinate 334,545 of JARHVA010004121.1, forward strand.
CCACTCAAAGCATAGTCCTTAAGGATTCTTAGAAATAATTTGGTCAAAATCTTATCATTGGAAGAATAATAAAGGCATGCCACATAAAATATTCAAATATATTATTTAGGATCAACTTTGACATCATAAAATGTGAGCTTAGGTCCAATAAATCTAGTTGTTAAAGGTTGTAAAGAGAATTCAAGTAAAAGAGAGTTATGTAAAACATCTTGCGAATTTATAGCATGAGAAGATTTTAATGCTTTTTAATCATTTTTTTAACTTTTTATTTCAAGGTTTTTATAAATTTAAGGGATGATTAAACTATAGGCCCAGTGGGATTTAGATTAACAAGTTTAATAGTCATCAAATGGGATTAAAACATGTTTTGATTAGTAATAGGCATTAAAAATGATATTTGTGTTGAAACAAGGGCTAATTCCATAATAGATAAACCAATATTAGTTTCAAGGAACAAAGATTTAAACACGTAATCTGTGATCCCATTAGATGTAGGTGAATTGACAAGTGTGGGTTGAGTTATAGTACCTTCTAAGGATTCACCATTACTAGTTTAGGTAGCCTTGGTTTTAACTTGTGTACTTATTTCATCTCTTAGAACATAAAAAAATTCATCCATTAAGCTCTTGTTATTCTTGAGATGAGTAATCAATGCTTCTTTATCTTCTATTTGGAATCATGTTTTTAAACTAGTATTGTCCATTATTTCACAAATGAAAAATTTTAAATTTACAACAAAGAATAACAATAAAAAAAACCTTAATTTATTCAGGGTTTTGATGTTCAAATATTAGGTTCACTAAATGTTTAACTCTAAAATGTATCTAGATTGGGTTTATATATAATATTAAAGGGGTATATATAAATAAAATGACACAAGGGTGATAATCATATCTATAGTAGGACAATTAGATGTTAAACTTAGATATAAACATACACTAAATTTATTATACTACTATATCGTCTAAATATAGAAAGTACAACTATGCTAAATAAATAATTGAAAAAGTGAAGTACTTAGCTTATTTTTATGTGAATGTAGTTTTGGATTTGGAACATGGTAAAATTAGGTGGGAAGGAGATTCTTAAAAAATTGTTAGATTCTAGATTTGACACATCTAGTCTTTTGGATAATAATGTCAACCTAGGATGGTTGTGTCAACACTACTATCTGGGTTATGATATTATCCTATACATAATATCTACTAAAATAGTATGTAAGTACCTAGATTATTTTGGGTTTTTCTTTGCCTTTGCTCTGTTGCATTCAAATTTGGCTCATGAATAGTCACTCTTTGTGAAATGGTAAAACCCTAGATTTTCATATTTAATGTGACCTTGGGAAAAAATGGGTTAGTGGGCACATAGTGTTGATATGAACCTAATGATCCCACTATTAAATTATGTTTCCTATATATATAATACTATAGAAGAGGGCCTCAAAATCATGTAGTTTTCTAATATGTGGTGGGTTATGTGTGAATCATACAATATGTGAAAATCAAGTAAAATAATGACCAAGCTTATAATTTGGTAAACCAGGTTGTTAGGCTACTGCTTTAGTCATTTATACCTATATATTTGTTGTACCTATAACTAGTATGTAAATAAGGAAGCTTTGTTTAATTTAATGCTTGATAGAGTGATTTTGATAAGTGCTTTGGTCTCTTTGGTATTTTTCTAGGTGAGGAATGAATGAGGGTTGATGTTGTAGCTATATTAATCCCTTTAGAGTAATACCTCACATTAAAACACTTAGACTAACCATTAGGATATGTTTCATTTTCAAATAGGATGACTTTAATAAATATACAATTTCATCAAGATAAGACAGTAACATCAACACTACTATTTATCCTAGATGCTAGTATCCAAGGAGTAGGAGACAATGTATAGGCTCAAAACTTGTAGAGATGGAAGATAAGTCCATTTTAAACATTTTAAACAAGATAGAAGACATGGATCATCAAAATAATATTATTCATACTAAGAGATATATGTCAAGGGGCATAAAGATAGTGTAGATGTGAGACTTGTGGAAGAGGGAAAGATAAATAACTGAGAGGAACATCCAATGTCTAAGTTTTCCAAGTGTACAAGAATGAGGTGTTATATAATCATAAAATATCATCTTCAGTGCATATTCTCATATTGAATAATTTATTTATGTCTCTAAGTGGAGAGGGAAACTCATGATGTGCACATTTTATTTGATCTCCTTTTCCTTTCAATCTAGGTCTATTTTTATGTTTACTATATATTTTTTTACTTTGTGAATGTTCTTTGAAATGAGACTTATATGTAAGCTCTCTACAAACTTATGTATTTTGACTAGGACCATCTAGTTCTTTTTTCTATTGAAATTTACTCCTAACATTCATCCTCTATAAGCGCTTTAAAAGTGCATAAATTATGCTACTTAATTTTATTGTATTTGTTTATTGGCCCATAATTTTATTTTTTATTTTCCATTGACTATTTGATAAAATTTATTGATTCTTGATTCTACCTTTTATCATTAGTCTACCTAATATATTTTCAATCTCTGTAATTGGTTGAATCACTTATTTAAGCCTCAAGTTTTTAATCTTCAATTTAACATTTTGATAAGTTATCAAGTTTATTTAAGCTTCATGGGTATGCATCTTTAAGATTGTGACATCTAGCATAATCATAATAAGTTAGTGAGGTCAGATATTCAATATTGGATTTATATATCTCCCTTGGGATAAGTTTATGTGATCATGCCACGTGCCATGTTCTCAGGTCTCTAAGAGATATTTAGTTACTAACATTAAAATATTTAATTCCATCAGGATTAATCATAGATTGGCCTCCACATGTCACTACTATATAATTTATGGAGATTTTGACTTATAACTATGTAATTATTTGCTCTATCAAGCTCAATCACCAATCAATTGACACATGCATGATGTGAATGCTTCGGGATACTTTGTGATATCCTCAAGCTTTACCATTATGTTTTTCCATGTTAGTGTTCTGATATGATAACACATGGATGACAAGTATGATTTGAGATAATTGGACTATAAAACTAATCACATCCATTCCATTGATCTATTTCCCCTATCCTATTGAATTCCACTTTGTATCTATCTAAAATACTTGGGATTCTTGAAAATTTAGTTTGTGTAATATTTTTTCCCATGGACTGATTTCACAAGATTATGACACATGGAAAAATATCATAACCCTAGTGACTCCTTTCTCTACTTCCATATGTTAAATTCTCCCTTTGAGATCTAAGTGGTTGATCCATCAACACATGGATGGATCATATAAGCCTTGGAGATTGGGATTTTAGAATGGTTGATTGCCTCCCTTCAAGTTTTAGTCACCTATGATTATGCCATTTGTCATAATATCAAGAAATACAAGGATAATAGTTATGAATACATTATATGATATATTTCCCATGAACATGGTTGATTCCTTGATCTACCAACACATGGATGACTCATAAGCTTTGGGTTGTGGAATATTTTGCATTACAACTAGTTAAAGTCAAATGCTAATAAATAGACATGTGGTGTGATCATGGTAAGTTAAGAATCAAGTAAATTTGAATGGTTTATTGTTTCCCTCTATGTTCTAAGTGCTTGATATGTTGAAATATTAATGGCTCATGGAATCTTGGAATGTTTGAATTATACAAATAAATAAAGTGAAAACAAACTTTAGTAACATCGCTAATAAGTTAGTGCATAATCATAAAACCTGATTTAACTAAAAAACTTATGCTTAATTGACTAAAATGAAATTTTGACTTGATAAAATTGGAAATTTGGCTAAGTAAAGGTTAATATTAAATTTTAATAATTAATTTCAAAGTCAAATCATAAAATTTCATGTAATGAAATGTTTTATTCCAAATGCAATTTGAAACATATTTAACCAAATAAAGACCCAAATATTCTTTTTTTGGATTGAAAAGTGCATTCATATTAATATAAAAAAAACTTATAATATAATTCTAATCATATTTAAAAATGGTTGGCAAAGTCACACCCCAAAAGCCAACTCAATCTAAGGGAGCCTCGAGAGAAACAAAAGTCCAATAAAGGCCAAAAATCGAATAATAACCATAGTTAAACAAACCCAAGTACACATCAATCAAAAAAAGAAAATGAAATATAACAAATAATAAGGAAAAAACTAAGGAGAAAATTTGAACATGGAGGATGGCAAAGGAGGTGGAGGCATAGGGTCATGAGGCTTTCCTCCCTAGCCATCCTAAGCTGAGGGATCTTCATCAACTAGGAAGGGGTCCAACGATTAACCTGCTAGTTAGTTTTATAATCATATTGCATCTAAGAATCCTAGTAGGGAGGAGATATGGCTAATGATAAAAATAGTAATTTGTCTAGTATAATATTTTTCCACTCCCCACCACTACTATCTCTATTACCTATGTCAAATTTTTTGGAAGGATATTACTAATGAAAGTAAATAGAGTAGCTCCTCTGATTTTGATACCTTTGCTTGTGAGAGAGGTGGCACATCCCCCCATGCCTATGACCTCTGAGAGGGGAATGGTAAGGAGGGGGATCAATAGGATCATAACTTATTACACAAGAATAATTCCACCAATGGTCTAGTAGGAGTTGCAGATGATGAAGCTTGAGCCGAACCTTCTTAATTTGACTCTAAATCTGAAGGGTAACATTAGTAATCATAGAAATTTTATTATTTATAGATTTTTTTTTCAATATCTTCATGATTAAAACATGTTTGATTTCTATATTTATAAAACTAAAACAAAATATCAATATGGAAAATCTATTAGAACTATTATATCTTTTAGGGAATGGGGTGGAGTCCCCAAGGAGAGCCATTTTCCAAGTGAAAATTTCAAGCCTGAAGGGTTTAAAAAGTGTATGAATTCATCTCTAGGTTCATTGGGAATGAGGGAAAAACCAAAAGAGATGCTCGATAGTTTATGGGTGATGATAAGTTAGGCAAGTGGGATTTGAGACCCCCATGTGCTTGAGCCTATTCCCAATAGGTAGAATTTGGTACATGATACACCAAAGGAAATGGGATTTTTTAGGCTCAATAAAATCCACCCATTTATTATCAAATCTTCAAGCCCAAACCTTATGGAGGGATTGGACAGACCACTAGTGGTTAAGGGAATCAGTGTCAATATGTTGAGGAGCCAAAAAACTATAACCCAACCAAGTAGAGTATCAAAAAAATGATTTAGATATAGGCCGAGGCTAGTCCTTCCACCATGGAGTGATAGAGGAAACTCTAATTTTGTGTAAGTATTCATTAGGTATGGAATTCTATAATTCATAAATGGATTATTCATCTTCATTATTAAGATGGAACTTATATTTTATCATAGGCCAATGAAGCCAGTGCCTAGATTTCTCAAAAAATAGATCACCAACAATGAGAATACCTTTCTTAAATATCCTTAATATTTTGATCTTAGGAACAATGGCAAATGGGACATTATGTAAGTTCAACCGGGGATGCCACCATAACAACTAGGGATACCACAATAACAATTGGGAGTTTAGAGAAAGACTAGTTATAAACCCATATTCCACCCAAATGAAATGGAGATTGAGCTTTCCTAATCCTTCCAAATATTTTACATGACAAAATTTCCCCTACTTTGATTTTCACCGATGAGATAAGGGCACTATGAAATCCAATGCCTTGCCAGGATTTTTGACCAAGAAGGAAACCTTGATAAGTGTAGTGCCTCAGTATAATTTTCTAGGCTTCATCTCCTTCTAGGCTTCTAATTATCAATTTAACCCCAAGAGTGAGCCCCTGAAGCTTGATGTCTATGAACCCCATCCTGCCAGCTTATTTAGGTTACTAACAAAAAACCCAAGAGACTCAATGAAAATACTAGTGCCCCTCAGAATTGGCCCTAATAAAATTTGAATTAAGCTTTTAAATATTTACATAAGAGGCATTGGAAGGATGCCAATAATATGAATAGTAAACATGAGTAACAATGAGCACCTTAAAATAAATCTAGATTTTTTCAACCAAAGTCTAAGGCTTAGTGATCCAAAATGAGATTTTTTCTCAACTTTTTGAACCATATAAGACCATAACTTTGTAGGAGAGGCTCTAAAATTAAATGAAATTCCTAAGAATTTAAAATAAATCCCAAGAAGGATCTGTTGCCACATATGTCCCTCTATATAAGGGGGTTTGGGTGACATAAATTGGCAATAGAACTAGGTCGTATGCCATTGAATAAATGACCTAGATGTAAGGAAAAATATATGTAAACATTCCATGGCATGTTTGACAATGTCTTCATCCTCCTATAGAGTGAGGAAGGAATCATTATTAAAGTTCCCATTAATTAATTGGTGATCTGAATTAGGAATAAATATCCCCTTGACCAGACCCTTGGAAGCATAACTAGCCAATAGATAACTAAAACCTTTAGTAGCTAAAATGTAAACCACAAGATCAAGGGAAAAACCTTATTTTATGGATTTGTGGAGTTAAAATTATTGATATTTATAGCCATTGATGGTGATATAAACCCCAACATCTTGAAATAATGTATTGATAGTCTTAACAAACTTGGAGCCAAACCCTAGAGCCTATAGAATAGCTATAAGTCCACTTAATATGATCATAAGCTTTCTCAAAATCAATCTTGATGAATAACACCTTTTGGTTATAAATTCTATCACATTCCATACCTTCCCAGATGATAATAACATTATCCATAAAATAACTATGTTGAATGAAACTAGTTTTCTCACTTCACATAATTAAGGGCAGAAAGTGCTTGATTCTAAATGTTAATGTTTTAGCTATGATTTTGTAGGAAACATTGAGTAGATTGATAGGTCTATAGTTCTTAATTACCTCAGGGTCACATACCTTGGGAATTAATTTTATTTTTCCCTGATTGATGAGATGACCTAAAGAGTTCATCAGGATAGCTTCAGAATAGACTCTATGAAGACTAGGTCCAATTGTATCCCATAGGGTTTGATAAAATTCACAAGGAAAGCCATTAATACCTAGGGATTTATCAAAGGCAATCTTCATAACAAAATACCTAAGTTCATTGATACTGAGAGGTCTATCAAAATCAACTCTCTACACTTTTGAGAGTTTACATGAGATCACAACAAGACATTGAGAGTGAGAAACCTTATGAGAAGGAGATGATGGTTGTGTCACAAAGACACCATATTAGTGATGCATAAAGTCTTGGAGGATATTAGGTAGTGTGGTAATCCTATTTGAAACACTACTAATGAATTTATTTTTTTATTACCTTTTCTTAATTGAAGGATATCAATAAATTCTTTGGTCACTTTGTCTTCTATGTTCAACTAATGCATCCTTTCTCAGAGTTGAGATCCTCTAGTATTATAAGCCTCCAAAACCTAGATTTTATGTCTCCACATGAATTCTTGAGTCTATAAATGAGGGTTTAAAGGAAAAACTTCTAATTCTTATGTTACCCTAAGGTATTTATGGTTTATATCATTTTGGATGCATTTCCTAAAAAGAGACACTTGTTTGCCATATATTCAAAGGAAGGAAGTGGTGTGGGAAATAGCATTAGACCAATATTCAATCTATCCAATATATGTTGTGTGTTTGGGAGCTAGGTTCTAAATCCTAATGATATACTCAATAGTTCACTCATGCTTGAGATGGGTAGTGTTGAGGTAAAATGGGGAACCCTTGAGTTAACCTAAGGAGAGGTCCATTCTATGTAGATAAAATGGGATGATGGTTAGATAATAAATATTCTATAAACATAGACATAGGCCAGTCATGAATAGGAGAAAAGAAGAAAAGATCTTGCTTAGCAAGTAGGGAATGATCAACACATTTGAAGACTTGATCTTCTCCTTGATGGAATTTTGACCATGTGAACCATGGAAAATTTGAATCTCTCCTTCTATGATGTTCTAGGTTAAATACCCTAATTTTATTTCACATGTAAAACCAAACTTCACATTCTCTTACACACCATCATATGTGAAGGTGACCTTCTTTGTCTTCTTTAGATTCAATCATTTTGAGGTCACCATAAATAATCCAATGCATATCTAGAAGGGAATCAACTAATCATCTCCATAGAAAGGTGCATTCCACAACATCATTAGAGGTGTATATGTCAACAAAGCCAATAATGAAATTATCAAAGATAAAAAGAGTCTAGACCACTTAGTAGGTGGGGTCAAAACCCCAAGAAATGATATTTTGAGATAGGTTAGGCACTATTAGGGTGACAACTCCCCCATGGATAGACTCATGATAAGTGGCCTGATAAAGGGCCCCAGGGTAGATAGTGAGAGTTGTAGATTGAAGTATAAAGCCGAAAAACTTGCCTTCTTGCATGCATAAAACTTTCATTTGATAAAAATGATGACAAGTGTTTTTGACTGTATACTTATGAGTTAGATCAATGAGTCCTCTAACATTACAATAATAAACTATCATTTGGAAATGTCCATATTCATATCATTTCCCTTGGAGAGGTTAGAGAGGGTTGCAAACTGATTGAAATCCAAGCCTCAAAGAGAAAATTATGCAATATTGAAGGGTTGGTTTTTATTTGGCACATGATCCTCAATGAAAAAGGAGAGGTACTACATGAGTGGAACATAAAGCCTTACAATTGACGGTTATAATCCCTTAATCTAAATCCAAATCATTTACCCCTGAAGGGGGTTATGACAAAGGAACCATAATAGTGGGAGATGGGGAATACATAAACTAGGGAACTCCCTATGGGGACCAAGGGATGGGAGGTGGGGATTTAAATTGTGATAATTTGGGAGATTTATTGGTATAGGATGAGGAGATTATCCTCCTTGAAGGATAATATACGATTGGATGAGGTCTAACATTTCCATGAGCAACATTATTTTTCCTATTAAAAATTGTGGTCTACCCTTCAAAAGGTTGGGGTTTTTCCTCAAACCCACTTTTGCTTTGAGGGACCAAAGGAGTGGGGAACATTAGAAGACATTCTCTAATCATGTGGTTTGAATATTGGCACCTGAAATAAGTGTTCAAGAGGTTAATATAGAGCACACTCTTAGAGAATCAATTAATTCCCACTTGAATATGAATGGACTCTTTGAGATCTTTGGTGAGGTCCTTTTGACACATACCCTTCTCTAAGGCCAAGATTCATACAAATTTGGTTTTTCATGGAAGATACGGTGGCATAAAGGCTTGATAATATGGTAAACATAACTCCACTATGGAAGATGTAAGCTTGTAAATTCTACCCATACTAATATTTTAAACTTAGCTTTTTTAGAGACATGACAATATCAGGTCCAATGGGAAAAATAACCAGAGTGTTGAAAATAAACCATGAGACATGGTTAATAATAGATTTGAAATGTTTAGGGTTTATGAAATAAAATAGAAAGAAACCCTTAGTGAGGTTTTGGACTCCTAGTATCACCCATGGCCTTACCAATGGTTGTGACCCCATTGTTTTAAAAGGCTCTTTGGAGGAACTCAACCCACAAAGTAAGCAATTAAGGTAAAATTTTCAAAATAATTATAGGCTTTATCAAATTTTAGTAAACCTAGAAACACATTTATTAGAAGAGCATCAAAGTCATAATTAATACCTCGTGGTAGACTCTTAAGACAAAATTTTGAGCTTGTTTTGGTGCCATGGGTTCTCTAGTTCTCGTCAGTGATACTTGGATTAAATATTGTATAAGGGGTGGTGGTGGAAAATTAATATAAGCAAGGTGACAAACCACCCAAAGGGTAGATGGAAAGCCCGACTCTGCATAATAAATGAACTTTCACAACAATAATAACTCCCACCTAGATCTAACAAATTGGTGGTGTGAAAATAGGGGGAAACCCTAAAATCCCACAAACATAAGTGCTTCATATATCTCTCTCATACTACTTACCAAAATCCCTATTTGATAAGGTTATAGACCCAAATATTCAATAAACACACATAATATAAAATGAAACAAATTATTTAAAATCATTCTTCATCAATTTAGTCTAGGAATCAAATCTTTAAATATTTCAAAATATTATTTTCAAGTGGACAATGAGTAAAATAAACCAATGTCTAAAAATTCAAAGGTATGTTTCTCAAAGGAACAATAGTATAAACCCATAATGCATCATTAAACCTGATCTTGAAAAAACATGGACATATAACCAATAATGCATCAAAGTCAAGTTTGCCTAAAACCAACCTTAATAGACCAACTCTTAAGTTTGAGCTCTAGACAAAGATTGTTTTAGTCATTTTGAACAAATGATCAAGTGAGATTATTCAATTTCATCAAACACATTCATAAGTTTGAAACCTTAAAATCAAAATCCATATCAATAAATTTAGTAACATTCATAAATATGACCATGTAAGCAATAAATAACCAAATATGCCATCTATATTAAATCAAGAAGGTCCCCATATGAAAAAATTTAGTATAGGGTATGTTGACCAAACAAATTGTAACTTTTATGCGGAGAATGTTATTTAGCATTTAGAACCTAGATGGTAAATCTTCACACCTAAATAAAAAATATAAACTATAAACAAATACTTGGATAAAACCTTAAAGATGAAACCACAAAAGTCTACCTCAATATGTGGCATACTAAGCTTCAAATATGCCTAAGACAATAAATTTGTGCTAAAAGTGATTGGTTTTTTTATAGTTCTTGATTTAACATAAATAAATTTAAACTTGTCTAAAATAATTATAATTTATGAGAAGGAAAAGAACTTATGTTTGGCCTAGGGGAATGGCATGGGAATTACTCTATTACTAGCCAATCATATATAGCCCCAACAGAGATACCTTTGGTCCCACTTAAGGCCTTGCTCCACTTCTAGTCAAGTGGGAAATATTGTGATGGAGATTGTATAAATCACCCTTTCATGGAAAAAAAGTAGGTTTTACATTTTATTCAAGTTCCTTTTTGATTTTTTTTCTTTTGAAAAGATTCCATTGTTTAGTCTCATCAGGGTTTGGGACCAATCCAAGGTATAATGATAGACTCAAAAAATTAATAACTATCAAGATAAAATCAAATTGATCTAGTATCTCCATTTTGATTTATATATGAGGTTAAGTGCAATTTGATGGTTTCAAAAAGAAAATGAAACATTTATAAACATTCACATAGTCTATTTTGAATCATGGGCCTTCAAGTTTTGAAAATGCATAAAAAAAATTGTAATAATCCATTCAACTATTCAAAGATGAATAATCACCATATAAATTTTAAAATATAAAATATTATCATACTTTCATCAACATCTAAAGATTCTAACCCATGACACATCATTTACTTAACATATTGTTATCTAAAATTTTATTTACTCCTTAAAACTCTATTTCCATATAACATTCTTGGGATCAAATCTTACTTAACCAGGACTAAAGCATGAACAAAGTGTTGCAAGGGGAAGATTTAAAACAATAATGTCAAGGGAAAATCCTCTCAAGTATTAACTTCTCATGATATAATATAAAATCAGATATAATCAACCTTGAAAAGAACATGAGGACTACCAATAGCCTATCCAAAAAAATCCAACTTAAACAAGTTGGGGAACAACAACAAAATTAGGAATACAAAAAAGAAGTAATAAACTAAACAAGACAAACATAAAACAAAAGAAAGAAAACTAAACTAATAAAGTGAGAAATTAAACCAAGAAAATAGGAAATTATAAAGAATATTTACATACCATTAACCTCCTAAACTTCACTCTAAAATTGCATTTAATGGAACAACTAAAAAATAATGCTTCAAAAACTTCCCGTTAACTAGTAGGGAGAGGTAATTACCTTGCATATCTTTATATTTGAATGCATTCCATCTTATTAGCTCTAAAATTTGATAAGGCCCAATCTAAAGAGCACTATACTTAATATGTAGACCTTTCTTCTCATGAGAAATGTACCATAATAAAATTAGGTCTAAAATGTGAAATCTTTTCACTTGTGCTCTCTTGTCAAACCATCTCTATAGAGAAACTTGGGATGTGATAAAATTATTCAACACTTCATCTCTTATGTCTTCTAAAAGAATCAAGTCTAATATCTAGATTAACTTGCCTCATTAGATTCCATATAGTCATAAATGAACTAATATATGGGTTTATTGAGTGTCATTGGAAATATTAGATGCACACCATAAAATAGCCTAAAATGTTAACTCTTGAAACTCTGCTTGTGTCTTGTTATATCTTCCCATAAATTATATTTGAGTAGAAAATGCCAATCATGTGGTTTCCTTTCTATTACTTATTTAATGGCCTTCAATAAATTCTTATTTGTAGATTCAACCACACCATTTCCCTATGTGTAATAGTTTGAGGATAAATTAAATGTAATTGTATTCTGATATAACCAAATTAGATGATTGGAATGTAGGTCCAATATCACACAGGAGTTCCACTAGGGTGCCAAATGTAGTTACAATTTTTTCTTCAATAAATTTAATCACTTATTCATTAGTAATATTCTTGGTTACTTTTTCCTTCAACCCACCTTGTGCAATAGTTAATGGATATAAGAACGAATCTATGACCAACATAAGAATTTGTATTTATAACTCTAATGAAGTCTAGACCCCATTGAGAAAAAGGACACTCCTCAATCACTATTTGAAGATGCATGACACCATGAGTTTCTATTTTTGTAAAGATTTGACAAAGATGACAAGACCTCACATGTGTATGGCCATCTTTAACTAAATTTGGACAATATTAACCAACTCTTAAGATGTTTTGTGTTGTTATGTTACCATAAGGGTGGCCACTACCTAGTTTGTTATGAAAATAAATTTTGACATCTTGGGATTTTTATTATGTTAAATATCTTAAGAAAATTCCTTTTCATGAATTTTATGGTATAAGATGCCTTTCTTAATCATGAAATCAATATCATTTAATCTTAATGTTATTTTATATATCCTATCAAGACTATCCAATGCAATATAATATAATAAGTAATGAATGATTGAATCATACCATGGGTTGTACTTGATTTAAGACTGATTTACATTAACAACAATAATGCTAGGATCAACTTCAAAAATTAATTGTGAGAAAACTTTTCCTTAAACCAACTTTATAGGCTTAAATTCCCTATCATATTCTTGAAGCTTTGAAACCCATCATCCTCTTCTCTCTCCAATCTTATTATATCTTAACATCAACTTGAAATCATGATCAAAAACCATAACATAGACCTTATTCCATAGAAGGTAATGTCAAAATTTCTTTTCTATTTTTTTTAAGGCATAATATTTCTTATCTTACATAGGGTATTTCAATTTGTATATTTCAAATTCGTACTCATGAAATCTATAAAATATAATCTATCTTCAAAATTGTGTGTCAGAATTGTTGTAATTTAATGATTAGAGGTAAATGAATATATGTAGAAGTCTTTGGCAAAATCTGGACTAACCAAAATAGGGGATTGCATTATAACATCCTTAATTTATTGAAATTATTTCTTAGAAGTATGGTTCCTCTCTACTTTGTCTCCCTATTTTAACACAACATTTAAGGGTTTATCTATTTCCACAAAACCATAAATGAACTTTCAAAAAAAAAATTATCAAAAAGTGATTTCATCTCTTTATTACTATTTGGAAATTAAATCTTTAAAATAACATTATCTATATCAAGGTCAATTTACATACCTTCCTTTTTGATTACATGTCCAAAAAGTTTACTTTCTATTGCACATAAAAATACACTTTTTTGGATTGAGGGAAATACCAAATTTGTATCAGCATTCAAAAAATATTGTAAGTGATTCAAGTGGTCTGATATACATTCAGAAAACACTATTAAATCATCATTGTAAACAACATTGAAATTGTCAATCAGTCCTTCAGATACAATGTCCATATCTATTTGGAAAGTAGTGCATTGATCAAACTAAAATGCATCTTATTGCAAGTGAATGTTCCCCATTTTATGGTGAAATTTGTCTTAGATCTATCATTTTTGTCAAATATAAATTGATTTTAACCTTAGAATCCATCTATGAAATATGTCATATCAAACCCACTAACTTGTTTAATGAATTCATTTAGGGATTACAAAGGATAATTATCCTTGTCTGAAGCTCAATTCAAGTTTATAAAATCTACACAAAGATAAATTTATCCACTTTTATTCCTCACTAACACTAGGTTGGCCACCAAAGTTAAATAATGCACTAAAAATATTATGCTAGAAAATAATATATTTTGAACATCCTTTGTGATAATTATCTTAAGAATAGGATTGATTGGTCTTTGACACTATCTGAATGGTTTTTATTAGGATTAGAATGAATATGATGTGTCATGTTGTTAGGATCAAACACCTTCATGTATTTATATATCCATTAAATGATGTATTTGTAATAGATAAATATTATTTTCAAAATTACCATATCTTCAATGTTGCAATCAAGATCTACAATTATGTTTTGAGGCTGATCAGGAGTCCCCATGTTGATAATTTATTATTTATTATTGGGGTGAACAACCTTCTCAAGTTTGGGTTGATCTAAGTCAAATAATCTTTCTATAAAAATAATTACCTTTGGGATTCAATTATATTTAATATTTAGAGATTCATTTGCATCATAATGATCTTCATTATAGTTACTCCTTTGATTTTCATTAATGACATATGTATCAAAAGCATTGGAATTAGACAAACAAATCAAGGATATGTTTATCATCCTTAAATACTTGATTTTTTAATGTTATCAAGAACTGATGGGAATGTAATTAATTCCACAAAATAATTTTGTAAATTAGTATTGTCTAATGACATGAGGTTAGAAGTGGAAATAACTAGTGAATCTACCATGGCATTGTCAGTTATAGGAATAAAAAGAATGTTGAAAGCATCAAAATACTTAATTAGATCCAAATACATGTTTATACTTTAAAAATAAGGGATCTTGCACTGAAATTTATCTCTTACTTGATTGAAAACTAATTCAGAGTCAATATAGACTTTCAATTGATGAACATTATACCTAGTTTAAAATTGTAATTCCAAAATTAAAGCTTCATAATCTACCATGTTATTTGTGCATGAGAATTGTAATTTATATGTTGCTACATGTTTTATATTTAATGGGTTAATAAGTATAATACCCACTCCATATCCATGTTTAGACCATGATCCATCAAAATAAAAATACAACATACCTAAATTTTGATCTTAATAAAAAAAATTCTTCTTTGTTAGTTTGGTAGTTAGAGTATAAACACCTCCATATATAGATATAAAGTTGACTTATTCATTGATTACAGTATATTATACTATCATAACTTCATGTGTGGATCTATATAAATTTTGATTTGATTCTCCACTCCTTTTTATGAAATCCACATATGGGAAAAACCAATTGCCATATAACCACTGAGTGATCTTAATAAATCCCTACTTAGTAATATGTCATATGCTTCTGGCATCTCAAAAACTTGTAAGTATATGGACTATTTAACTCTTGGTTCAGCTTCTAATTGCATATGGACATTCAATAACTCATAAACTTGAATTTAGATTTTTTAAAAGGAACTACCACTTTATCTAATTTTTAAAGGGATTAATCCTAATTTCTTGAAAATCATTATAGGTATAACATTAGCTTGGAATCAAAAAGGCAATTGTGCATATTTTTTCCAAAGATTTAGATTATTAACAAAAATGGTTGAACCTTAATTATGGTCTTATGTATTTCAACATTAGTATAATAGCAATATTCTACTTGGATTGACTACTCTTGTTTGTGAGAGACTTTAGAATCAAATCCCTTTATTCAGTGATTTGTGTTAATTCATGGAGGTTATGTTAGATTTTATCTTTTTCATATCTTTAATAATGTTGTAAATTTTTTTATAGTGGAACACTAATTTTCACCTAATTTTTTTGGATATGGATCATTTCTATATTTAGTATCAAATAGTGTAGTAGCATTATCTAGTGGATTTATAGTCAAAGGCTGATGTGTTCTATTCTTAAGAGTATAGTTTCCTCTTTAGTATTATTTGAATGATTGAATGTCTTTATTATTCTCTTTAGGTTCATTATCTTCCACATTATTAAATTCTAAAGTATCTAAAACCATGGTTGTATTATGGTATTTTGATGAACTAAGAGCATTAGAGTGACTTGAAATATTATGATCATTTGGGCACCTCATATTCTTCAATATATTTTTGCAAAATATAAAAAGTTTAAAAAAAACTCAACACAGTCAATTTATCCATGCTATGATATGTTATGCACATGAAATAAATTAGGCAAGGCAATTTCCATGATATTAATCCCAATAAATTTGTTGGATGAAGACTTCACTTGTTTACCAGCTTTATTGAAGTGCAGATAATTATGTTGGTAAGTAAAATTTAGGGAAAATTTTCAACTACTTGAGATACCTAATTATTTTTACAAATGTGGTAAATCATTGATTAACCTTTTAACCATTCTTTTGATTTCATGTAACTTAGGTTTGGCTGAGTCTTGAGGATAATTCTATGTATTATTCTTTGGATCTAAAGTTTAGCTATAAAACTAAGGCATTGATTCATTACCAATTGGATTTATAAATCCTAAATTATTATTAGGGGAAACATATTGTATAGGAAGTTGATTCATAATTATAAGAGGATGTGGTAATTAAACATTTTTATTTTTAGGGGAGATTAAGTTTAAGATTTGGCATGTTTGGGATAAAATTGGGAATGGAAGCCAACATTTTCCCTTATGGATTGAGTTGCTTGTCCATTTTTATTGCTTATACATATGCAAGGGTCAATTTGGTGATAGTTGGATATTTACTTAATAAAGTGGTAGTCCAAAGATCCAAATCATTTTTTAACATTTCTAAGGCTACTTGGGCATTTGGTCTATATAAGGTTGTTACCCTACTATACATTTTTTGAAAACATGCATTAAAATTATGTATAAGATCATTAGATTCCCTTATCATGTAATCAAAATGATGGTATAATATGTTTGGATTGACCACCTAACCAAATTGAGATAAAAATATATTACTCAATTGATTCCATCCTATGATTGAATTTTTTGGGTAATCAAGGAAGCAATCATAACCCTAATCAACCAAGGTGAAATGGAATAACCTACATGATATATCTTCATATTCAACATTGATCAACTTGAGGGATGTTTTATAATAGATAATTTTACCTTATTTAGTCCTTATAGTGTTTGGAGTGAATTTTGGAAGATAACACTCAAGCTTTCTAATGAAATCATGTACATCACCAAGAACATTTATAGTTGATCCAACCAACCAAATTGCAGCCATTAGGATTGGTATACTGATGATATATTATGGGTATGGTTTGGCTAGGTAAACTAATTTTATGGATCTAACTTGATAAAATTTAATATGTATATTCACTTGAAGAGGAGAAACAATTAATCTTATACGACCCAACCTAACTCTAAATCGTGTGATCCTCGAAGAAGACTCCAAAGTGAAAATAATTGGTTTTTGTTAGTATGGGTTTTAAACACAAAATATATGAAAAATGAATAGAATGAGTTACAAGAACATAATTTATGAATATTAAACACAAAAATTCTAGGGCATCCTTCTAGTACTAATTTATGTTAGTGTGTGTTTTAAGCACAATATATAATTGGGATAAGCATAAAAGATGGCCAAAAGTATATAATCATGATAAGCTCAAAATATCTAGAGGTTTAATATTGAAGGTTCAATCCTTCCTTATAATGCAAATTTATGTTAGAATTAGTTTGTGACCCACTCAAATGAAATTATTTAACAAGCTAATCTAACAGGACAAATTGAGTCTACAACTCATGGAACAAATGTCCCCTTATTTTTAGGATTATGCTAGGGATCCAAGGGCCAAAAAAAATCTAGAACATTTAGTCGAGTGAGTAGAAATTATTACAACCATAGGTTAAAATAAGCTATTTATCTAAATTAAAATCCATTTAATGTTGTGGGTTTTTTAAAACCATAGGTATATTATCTTTATTCATAAGATAAGGAAATTATGATCTATTGAGTAGGACACAATATCAAAAAACATATAGAAAATAAAGAAAGAGTAAGGTAGAAAAGGGATGATTCTTTTATTGGGATTAGATATTTTAGTGTTGAGAACTAGAAATCATGGTTGGCTACAATTATATCACTGGGCATCAAGTTTAGTAATTTCACAACTTAAATAACTCAATGAGAAAAACTCAAAGGAAATGTGTAAACATATAATTTAGAATATATATCAAAATAAATCAAATACACAAGGTTGTAGCTATTACAAATAATGACTTAATGAAACCTTTAACATAAATAGAAAGATAATTTAGAACCAATCAAACAAGTTATTTCATAATTTGATTTTATATTCACTTGAAAACTTATCTTTCTTGGCATACATTACTTCTATCAATCAATAGCCTATGGAAAGTAATCAAGGGAACAAAATAGAGTGAAAGGGGAAGATGCAACCCTGGTGTAATTTTAGATAATATTTTTCAAAGGAAATTTTACCCTTTAAAATGGAAAATAATGTTATTTATATAGGTAAATCAATCAAACCCACTACCCCGATGCACAACCAAAACCTAATGACTCGATGCCTAAAATTCAATGTGGTAACTGATTATAGCATAATTTATTGAGATAACACATCAAGAAAGGAAGAGATAAGGTATAAGTCATGGCACAATTCTAAAATTAACAACTTTCAAGAGGAAAAGAAACACAATCTCCAATACATGTCAAGCCCCAATGATCAATGCTTATTGAAACTTAATTCTTTTCACAAAATGATCATCGATCCAAACACAAAAATCCACATCATTAGAAAAAGATCCCAATGATGGTATTTAGTTCATGCTCTTGTTTATCCATTTCCAATCCCATATACTTATCTCAAAGTAACAAAGTTTATTCTAGATGTACCCTTTATTAAATTTTTGATATCATAAAAGCATTAGAATAATAAATTACTCTAATCTATGTATAAGAGCATCTTCTCTTATTAAATAAATTATTGACGTCTCTAAATAGTGAAGGAAACTTATGCTATGCACATTTTCTTTGATCTTATTTTCCTTTCAAATCGGGTCCAATTTTCATTTATTCTATTTTTTTTTACTTTGTAAATGCTGCTTGAAATGAGACCTATGTGTAGGCTCACTCAAAACCTATGTATTCTGACTAGGACCATTTAGTTCATCTTTTTATTGAAATATAATCATGACATTTATCATATACAAGATCTTTCAAAGTGCATCTGATTAGCTTATCATACATTACAATCTCCTTAAATGATTATGTTCTCTTGTTAATTTACAAATGTTCTAGTTCATGGGATATGCTACATATTTTCTCTATTTGATTACTAGCCCATCTTTTTATTTGTTGCTTGGTCATCTATTATTTTAGGAAATTTATTAGGTCTTCATTCTATGTTTCATCATTGGTCCATATAATTTATTTTCAATCTCTATAATCAGCTAAATCGCTTATCTAATCCATAAGTTCTTAATCTTACTTTGATGTTTTGATGGCACATCAAGTTTACTTAAGCTTCATGTCTATGCATCCTCAATATTGCAATACCAATCATAATCATAAGAAGTTAGGGAGGTATCAAGATTCAATATTGGATTTATATATCTCCCATGGGACAAGTCCGTGAGATCATGCCACATAGCATGATCTCAAGACTCTAGGAGATATTTGCTTACTAGCATTCAATTATTTTATTCTCCTAAGCTCAATCATAGATTAGCCTCCATGTGTCACTTCTATATAATTCAAGGAGATCTCAACTTAGAACTATGTAATGTTTTGATCCATTGATTTCAATCATCTATCAACTAACACATGTATGGTTTGAATGTTTTGGGAAACTTTGATAGATAAATGAACCTTACAACTATGTTTCATTGGGGGACGCTCTGATCTACTAACATATGTATAGTGTGGTTGATTTTAGAGACTTTGACTATCAAACTAGTCATGGCCCTTCCTTTGATTCACATTTTCCACCCATCTTGTTAAATTCCACTTGGTAGCTATCCAAAATACTCAATATTATTGGAACTTTAGACTATGCAATATTATTTCCCACATACTGAGTTCACAATACCATACCACATGGCATGATCTCTAAATAATAGGGAATCCTTACTCAACATCCCTATGTTCAATTCTCCCACTGGGATCTGGGTGGCTGATCCACTAACATGTGGACAGTTCAAAAAATACTAAGGAGTTCAAAATGATTGATTACCTCCATTTAGGTTCTAGGTGCTTTTGATTGTGCTACTTGGCACAATATCAAGATCTCTAAGGATCATGGATCTAATGACACTATGAAATATATTTCCCATACACTTGGTTGAGTCCTTGATCTACCAACATGTGAATGGCTTAGAAGTTTTTGGTTGTAGAATATTTTTCATTAGAACTGCCAAGTGTTAAAGGCCTAATAAGCTTGTAGGTACTGTTATCATAATAAGTTGAGAATCAGAGAAAATTGAATACGTATCTCCCATCAATTTTTGGGTACCCAATCTAATGACATATGGACAACTCATGGAATCTTAGAATGTTTGAATCCTACAAAAAAAAAGTGAAAATATACTTTGATAACATCATTAAGAAATTAGTGCACAATCATCAAAACTCAATTTAACAAAAAAACTTGTTCTTAATAAACTAAAAATTTAAATTTGACTTGATCAAAATAGAAATTTGGCTAAGTAAAGGATAATATTAAATTTGAATAATCAATTTCAAAGGCTAATCATAAAATTTCATGAAATAAAGTAGTCAATTTAGAGTGTAATTTGAAACATATTTATCCAAATAAAGACCTAAATATTTAATAAACACACCTAACATTAAATGAAATAAATTATTTAAAATGGTCCATTAATTTAATCTAGAAATCAAAGCTTCAAATATTTAAAAATATGATTTTCAAGTGGACAATGAGAAAAATAAACTAATGTCTAAAATTTTAAAGGTATGCTTCTCAAAGGAACAATATTATAAACCCATAATGTATCATTGAACTTGATCATGAAATAACATGAAGGACATATAAATAAGGATGAATCAAAGTCAAGTTCATCAAACACATTCATAAGTTTGAAACCTTAAAATGGGAATTCATATCAATCAATTTATGTAACATTCATAAATATGACCATGTAAGCAATCAAGAATAGAATATGAAAACTATATTAAATCAAGAGAGTCCCCATATGAAAAAATTGAGTATGGGGTGTGTTGGACCCAACATGAAATTTATTTTGAATTGAGTAGTATAAGAAATAAAAGGATGTGAAATCCCCTATGAATATATAAATATTAAATTTTACAAGGCATGATAATATAAACAATATCTATAGCTTGAAAAAAATCACTTTAAAAAAAATAGCACCTAAAAGGAGCTATCAACTGAAATTTATGGAAGTTTGATGATTTCTTACTCGTAAAAGAATTCTCTACTTTGCATAAATTTGGGTGTGGGAAAATTTTGGCCCAACTTTGTGATGAAAATTTAAACCCCACTAGGTTGTTTTTAATAAAAGGCTGAACTCCCATGTGACAAAGGGGCTAAGGTGTAGGATGTGTTCTCCCACCTTGATGATGGCACTTAACATTATGATGTGACTAGGGGAATGGTGTCAATCTAAAAATTGCCTTCAAAATCCAAATGAATAGTGTTATACATTGCTACTTTAAATTGTATGGCTTCCTATATGTCTCGTGTAAAAAGGGGTCTCCAAATATAGAATGTGCTTGCAAGGGTGTTAGGTTTTACCTCAGGTGTTTTTAAGGATGTCAAGTTCCACCTAGGCTACGTGTAGAAGGGACAAAGTCCACCTAGGGTGATTTCAGGGGGATTAGATCAATCCTACACTATTTTTAGGACTGTCAATTTCTACTATAGTTGTATGTAATGGGATCAAATCTTTCCATAGGTGCATATAGCGGTTTTAGATCCAGGTGACTATGCAAGCAGGGGTCACAGATTTTGGAAACTATGCAAATAGGGGTTGTAGAGTCTGGTGGTTATGAAAGCAAGGGTTATGGAGTCTGGTAGGTGTGTAATTAGGGTAAAATGTCTACCAAATACTAAAATCCTACTAGAGGTTTAAAGGTTTTTGGAAGGGTGGAAATGTCTACGAGAGAAAAGAAACTAACCAAAGTGCTTGTAAGGGGTATAAACTCCACTAAAGCTAAAAAATCCATTAGATCTACAAATTTGGTATAGATTCTACCAAAAATAGCAAGGAACCTCATTATTTTTTGATAGACCCCTAAAAATCCAAAAATGGTTTTCCCTCAAAGTCACCAAATGTACAGATTTTGTAGAATTAAAAAAAGGCCTTCAAACCCTCCAAAATAGTCAAAAATTGAATGTCATGAAACTAAGTCATGTTTATAACCATTCCTATAGTTTTGACATTTTATAAATTTAATGAAATTATCTATTTTTCATTTAGAGGATCCAAAGGTATAAATTTGCATGAATATTCTAGAAACCCCACCAAAACCTTGAAAATTAAAATCAATGAAAAAACATCAAACAAGCTAGAATGTTAGATCTCACAATAGAGTACATAGCATTTGGCTACCATAAAATCTCTCATACCATGTCAGAGTGGGACACAATCAAGGATCAGGTTTGGATATGATTGAATTCATAAAGAAAACCCTACGTGTAGTGGTGAAACTAGAAAAAACAACTCAACTAGAAGAAGCTTATCTTCACAACCAAAAGTTGCATTGATGAACATTTTACAAAAAGTACATAAGAAGGTAAATTATATAGTCATTAATTAGGTCACCTAAAAGGTAATTAACTCAACTCAAAATTATAAAATGACTTAAATTACATTTCTTTTAATGACGTATTATTTACCTAACCAAGCTAATTAGAGTGTATAGGTAAAAACCACATAGTGGAAATAATACTACACTAATAGTCTTTATGGTCATAATATCAAAATAAAAAAATACTAAAAATATATATTTTTTCTAAATACAAAAATGTTTGAAATATTCTAAAAATCCAAAATCAAGATCAAATCATGATTAGACATCTAATTTACATCATTATCATATGTTATTTATCTCATGGCTGGTATATAACATAATCCTTTTCTATCACATGTATTTCACTAGTATTATGAGTGTTTTGTAGAACACACATATTTTACATGTACATAGATGTTGGAATTGCCTTTATGAAATGGTCATGCCATAATAGGGGCATCTTATCCAAAGGTTACAATTATTTACAGGTGTTATCATTCTATAAATCTTATACTGTGTTGAGATATATGTTCTTTACAAATGTCTAGCTAACATTTCTATCCTACATTATGTACATGGATATGTTATTTTTTAGGATATGATCACATTAGATATACATGGTGTAGAAAATATTTTTAGTTATGTTCTCCTTCAATGATGTTTCCCTTCTTAAATAATGGGTTTATTATTACTTAATTATTATGTGTGGCCCTTGACCCTTGTGTGAAAATTGCTTGAGCATCTCTATAAGATCAATGGTTGGTATATGCTACATTTGAACATACCCATGTATTTTGGCCCTTGGCCTTATGTGTGTAATATTTGATTATGTGACATATGTGCATGTTTATTACTTATGGACCTTGGCCTTGTGTTTTCAATATTTGCTTATGTGACATTTTAACATGCCCCTTATATGCAACCCTTGGCATCAACATTTGACATTGCACTTATTTTGTTTGTGTGATTGTTGATCTTATTGAGTTCGATGAGTGCCATGATCCATATCATACATTAGCTATTGCATAATATTATTCTATTACAACTAATAACATGAGATTCATTAATACATTTATATATATTTGACACTTTAGGCCTTGCCTTATATGTTACATATATGCTTTGAATGATACATATCTTACTATGATGACATGCATTTTCTCATATGCAACTATATCTAATTTTTACATCTTTATATGCATGATACAAATAAATTTTTATTTTGATATGAATAATTCTTAAGATACATCCCTCACCTAAAAAGGGGGAATTTCAGTGGCCTTTTCATATAAATTTAATCACCTATGATAAAAAATCAGTTTTGAGTACAAAATATAGTTTCGAATAATTCATAATGGTTTAAATTCAATTTTTGATGTAGATTATGAGGGCACAAACATTCATGTTATAGGAACGTATTATAAATTCAAAATTTTTGGGTACATATGCATGGGTGTCTTTGTATAAAATTCAAATATAATTTATAAAGTTTACATCTACATACAATTATAAATTTTACATTTATCACATGGGGTCATGATTTGAATTCATGCATATTATACTATTTTTCCAATTCAATGGGCATGATATCGATTCATTCCATATGTTCATCAGTATCTATTCATTATCACATTATTGGAATTGATTTTATCAATTATCAATTGATCATAAATATGGGAACTAAGGAATAAATGTGAAAATTGAATCCATATGCCATCTGTTATGGTTTATTCAATTAAATGCATATTGGAGATTCAACATCCTCCAACATTATAGTATATGAATCCATTATGGATTCAAACCCATTTCCATCTTGGGGTTATAAATACCAAAAATTCAAATTAAGGTTTTTATGATCCTCAATCTATCATATTTTATATACATGTTCACTTCAAATTGGGGCTTGATCACCCTCAATTTTTCATGTTTCAAAAATATAACCAATTTCTCCAAGTTCTTAATGGGAAGCACCAATTATCTGATGCTTCAAGGAAACAACATATTCAAGAAAATGTTACAATGTAAATAATGGTTTCACACATACAGGTGTACTATTATTTTGCATTTAAAATATTTTTAAATTCAAGTTCCATTTCAATTTACAATTTCACATATGGACATTAACTAGAATGACATCATTGTAATATTCACTATGGAACACCTTAAAATATTTGAGATTTATCCCAAAGGAAAAGTGTGGTATCCACACTCAATTATATCTGTATTTTTACTCTAGTAATTTCAATTTTGGTTCACTTTTACCTTAGTTGACTTGATTACCTAAATTGGTCCTATTGTGCCCCTCACTCTATCCTAAGTAATTACATGGACCCATCCATTCTAAAATTATTTTTTAACACCTTAAGAATTATTATAAATTTATAAAAATATCTTTATGTATATTTATGGACATTATAAATTCATTAGATCAAACATCATCTTTTTAGGTCAAAATTGACTCGCACATGTTAGGATAGGTAATTGATCCCAACTATACAATTTAATCCTACCCCTTTCCCATCAACATCTATTTTTTAAAATTTAAACCATCCCTTATAGATTGGTATATATTTATAAGATAGGTATCATGAGTTTTCAACCATTTGGAATGATATAAATGAATATCTAAGTCACTTATTCTACTCATTTGGCAATCTTAGCAATTTGGAAATTTCACTATTATTGCATGATGAGTAAATCTTACCTATTCTTTCCAAATTTTATTATATTGACTTCAATCACCCATTATCCAAGTCACAATACTATTCTATCCAAGTCAATAAAATCATTATTAATTATTTAATACATATTTAGATTCATATATGTAGTAAAGGAAAACTATTACACTAAGCACTCTAGGTGGGATAATTATGTGGGTTTGATTCTCACTTTATAATACTTTGGATACATAGGCAATATTCAAACATCACAAGGGTGATTGGGTTAATCTCAACCCATTACAATTTTCATTTATTTTTACATTTTTGACTCATCAAAAACTCCATTGGGGTTTAAACATTGAAGAGGGCTTTTTAGGACATCCATACAAGGTTAAAATTCTATATATAGTCATATTTCAAGCAAATGCATGTGACTGTACCAATTTTCCATTTTCTCCCATGTAAGCCAAGTTCAACCCACAAATGAAAATAATGGTAGTTGATCCTTACTATTTATAGTCATTTATGACCCAAAATAATGATAATAATTTTTTTAGTTTCACACACATAATTTACTCTAAGTTGATATTTCCAAATATATTTCAATTGTACATAGTTAATTTAACTGGCATAAATAAACTAAGTCTTCTTTTCATTTTTTTCATAATTAGCTTCTTTCATTCATTCTAGCTTTGTCTATTCCATTACTTTACTTTTGATTTGGTAATTAAAAATTATTTATATCATATGCTACCATTTGATTCATTTTATCTTAATTAGAGCTAATATCCCAATTAATTACAAATTCTAATAAAAAAGTTTAATTTCATTTTTTATCCAAATCCTTTTGTTTGTTTTCCATTTTTATCTTTATTTTAATCCTTCTATAATTTCCTTCATCTTTCACATATTCATTTTTATAGTATTTTCTAGTTTCCTTTTGGGTCTTACCCACTATTTTGCTTTTTCTTGTTATATTTCAGCCTAAGAACCTACACTAACTTACACATACATATATTTTATCACATGCCTTTAATTATAAATATATTTTATGGAAGTTGTAGGTTATCAGGGCTCCCCTTTTTTCCTTTTCATATTTTTAGATCTTATTTTCCTTCATTTGATTGGTTGATTTCATTTTTTTTTCATGTCTTCTAGAATTCCTTTGCCTTTATCTTCTTAGGCTATGATTGGCATATATTTTAGCATATAAAAATACACAATATAATATTCATGATTATATAACCTAAATTTAGTCATGAATACTTAATCATACCTATTTTATTCATTTTTACCATTAATTGACATGTGCACTCAATTGAAACTTATTTAACAAATTTGATCTATACTAAGCATAAGAAAATACCTACTTATATTTATAATCCACTTACTATCACCTAAAGAAATTATCTTACTACTTAAAATACCTTTATGAATTTATATGTCTTGACTCAGACCCAAAAATCTTTACTCTTCCTGATGGGATAGAAACACATAGTGTTCATGTCCTTATTTACCAATTCTCTCCTTCCCTCACAATATTAAAAATTAAAAAGGTAAAGTATCCCTAGTGTCATACTAAATATTATTAAACTCCATAATGGCTATTTTTCCCTCTTTAATCAATATAAAATCACATTCCATTGTTTTGTTTTTAATCATCTTAACAAGCTTATCAATATATTATAAAATCTTATCTACACAAGGGGACATTAGATAGAATTTCAATATTCATTCTAAATAAGCTTAAAATACTTCAAGTAGTCATGATTCAAGTTTGATTTTAGTTTTACAATACCTAACCAAGCATGATCAAGTATTCAAGCCAATTCTATATGTATTCATACAGTCAACAGAGCATAATTTCATAAAACATTTAATTAGGAAAGATACATAGAGGTTTGATCCATCTTTGGAGTATTAGTATGTAGGTGGAACTTAACACAATGGCGTGTTTATATATATCACAACTCCACCCACTAACCATTTTTACTCCTTCACATTTACTTATCTTCTTTTGGCACAAGCTAGGGGTTTGATCTTCAAAAAACATCTATCACCCTCACTCAAAAAAGATAAATTTATCACAAACAAACATATTTTACATAATCAAACATGATTGTGTCATTTTTTAAAAAAATATACAAAAGGATAGAAATTCCATCCTAGGATAGTAGTGCCCATCACTATTCACCCTGTTGGGCATACCTATCCATACAGAGTATCAGGATTATCTTGTAAAAGGATGATGGGTTTCTATCTTCATCAGTGTTTCTAAATTTTTTAAGTTAAAAAAATTAAATAAACATAGAAATACTATTAGTATATATATCTTTTACAAAGTTTAGTCTTGTTCATAATCATTTTGTTTCATCAAATTACAACTGCTTTCTTTTAGTTTCTTGTTTGTAAGTGTATTTATAACACCCTTTTTATTTAATTAAAATTTATCTAATTAAGGTTGATATTTATATATTAATTCAAATTTAGATAAAATATTTTATGAACCCATATATTGATTTAACCTTAAAAAATCCTAAATTTTCCTGAGGGTTCCAACCTTATAGGGTTTCAAAAAAATGGTCTTAGGGTATTAAAACAAATGTCCTAGGGTTTTAAAAAAATATGTGCATCTCATTTTTACCTTTATGGCAATATAATTTTCATGTATTTTACTATGGATGATATAGATATCTTTTATGACTATGATAAGATAGCCATTCAAAACTTTACACAAGCTTCATTAATGAGAATATTTTGTCAATTAAAATATAACATGGGAGCAAGAGCAGTCATACATTCAAAATATTATAAATCTTCCTCTTGACTCTTAGGATGGTGATAACTACTATCCCTCAAAAAAGGTCCATGTTTTCACTATACCAAGAGGTAAGTTGAGAATCCATAAAGTGTCAAATGAATGTAATCAATATATCCTTATTTATATCCTTCTATATTCCATATGAAGGTGTTATCACTCTTCCACTAAATACTCCTCTTCCTCAATATAACATCTATGATATGGCCTAAGTGTTGAGCCAACTAAAAATCACCATGCCACTGGTTGAATTGTTAAGAATACTTCAACATAGGAAGAGGGATTTCAAATACTTGGAATTTGGTGAGAAGTTAGCTACAAATGAAATAGAGTTACCCCAAATACCCCCAAAAAGTGATGAAGAATCAAAAGAGGTTGTTGAACATGATCTAGATGTCTATTTTGGGACTACAATGGTAGAAAGTTAGCTGAATATGGATACATTTTATATGACCCTACTAATCAATGGTTTGATTTTTCAAAACTGCATATTTGACTTTGGATCTTCTTGTAATGTGATGCCATTGGGTATCCTAAATGAAATTGGAGTTAAGATCATGTTATCCTTTGGAAAGTGTTATGTCATAGACTCATGAGAGGTTATATTTGTTGGATAAGTCAAGGGATTAGTTGTATAATTGGTACTTCATCTTGTTAAGTATCTAGATAAGGACGTGTTAGTTTTAGACTTCCCACCTAAATAGAGCATGTTGCTATAAAAAAATGGAATGTTAGCATGGATGGAAGTGTACAAATGGACCTTTCCTATGCCACCATTCCTCTAGAGGGTAATATGGTCAAGATATATAGATATTTGAAGATGTTACATATTATTGAAGATGCAAAACATTTTCTTAACAAAGTGTTGGATATGGATGTAGAATTAAGTGATTCTTTTGGAAATATGGATATTGTTGAGCAATTAGTTGTTCTTGATACTGGGTTTGACAATGAGGGTGCTATTTAGGGAATGGCATTTGATGAAGATGGGGTTTTATTTTATGACCCTAAAAATGCATTCTTTCAATTTTATTTCAAGTAGTTATTTAAGTGTATAAATGACATTATTGATCCTGATGCACTCTTGCTTTGTACTCATTTGATTGTAGTCAAAAAACAATTTTATTTATAGTTAATGGAGTACCAAAACCTTATAGCATGTTCTTATCTAGATTTGAGATCATGTAAAAAGGATTCATTTCAGCTTGTCATCCTATCATATCCTAACAATAGTACCTTTAGTCATGTGCAGAGATTATTTTACTTCATATTGACCACCAAGTTACTAGAAAAGTTTAGGAGATTAAAGGGTGGAAATTTTTCTAGAGCTACCAGTTAATGGTGAATATTTGAAACATTTCCTTGACTGAGGTTGCAACTAAGTACATATTTTATAGTGTTTTATTGCTTTGCCCTTCTATTGCTTTGTTGCCCCTCTACTTTGGGCCTTGTTTGTATAGTTTCCCTTCATGTTTTTTGTTATGTGGTTGTTTCTATATCCTCCTGATTTGTTTTTTTAAGTATGCCATGTTTTGTAGATACTTCATGGATGTTTTCTAAAAAATTATAAGTCTTGACTCTGTATCCCAATGGATTGGCACCTGGTCTTACATTTTAGGGTTATTTACACACCTAAAGGGGGTATGCATCCCCAAGTGAGAGCCAGTGTTAGTGCCCAAAATTTCACTTAAGAAATTGCTCCCTTCTCAGGTTTAAATACCTAAGTCCTTATCCCAACTTTCATCTCCAAGTGCTCCTTTGAAATCTCAAGTTCATGTGAAAATTGGCTAAGTCCTAATCAAATCTTTACTTGGTGAATGTGTCTTTCCCTTAGACTTTTTGGGGCTTTTTTCATGAACACAATGTCTAAAAGAAATATGTATTTGATATTTTTATTGTAGACTCATTTTTTTAGACATTTTTTATACTATAAAATGTCCAAAGGAATTCAATGTCTTAGCCAAGTCCCATTTGTATCGGGCTAAGTGTTTCATAAAAATATGAAGGGTCATGTCTTTCAAAAAATTTATCCATGGTAAAAAGTTCAAAGGGAAATTTCCATTCAGGCATTTTACCCACACAAAAATCCTAAAATAAATGTAAAGTCTTATTTTTTTTTGGACTTTTTTTCATGATAAAAAGTCTAAAGGGAACTTACCCTTCAGTAAAAATGCACAAGTCATTTCTTCAACAAAAGTGCACAGCTCAATTTCTTTAGGGAAATTGTTCTAGACACATTGTCTAAAATAATTATCCTAATGAAGACAAAAGTGTCAAAGACTTAATTATTTAAATAAAAGTGCAAGGTCAATTTCTTCATGGAAATTGTTTGAGAGAAAATGTTTGAAACAATACTTTGACAAACAGAGGGCCTAGGAGCAAAAGTGCCAAAGATAAAAGCCCACAATAGTTATTTTGGTACAATTATGTTGAAGATAGAGAATACAAAGATAAAAATCCCAAGAAAATTATTTTTAAGACCAAAGGGCAAATTAAAATAGGAATGTTGAAGACAAAATATATGATAAGTAAAGTCCCAATGAAATTTTTGAACTTTCATAGGTGACAAGCTCATAAACATCATTAACAAGAACGTGGACATCAATCTCAAACCATGGTAAATAGCTATTAGGATTCAAATATTATATAATGATTGCATGAGAATCAAATTTAGGCCTTTTTAAGTATCCATTTGAGTTCAAATGGAGGCAACTCTATGGTTCATGTTTGCTCAGGTAGGATGATCAGACAGTGCATGATCAAAGTTGCATAGTCAAAGAAACCCAAGATGAGTTATATGGTGATAAGTGTCATCATCATAGGACCCTATCAAAAATATTATAGAGCACATTTACGCACCCAAGTAAGATTTAATGAAAATCAAAGAGTCAAAGTAGTCAAAGATCCTTTAGGGAAATGTGAGGGGGACAAGTGTCAAGCCCTCAGTGAGTGACTAAGAAAATCAATGGTTCACAGTCAATCGTGCATATAATAGATTGATGACATGAATAAAAGTGGCCTTTTCAAAGGGAGAAAAGGAAATATAACTTAAGTTTTGTATTCTTCATCTGCTTTGTTTGACCAAGGTCCTTTGTGGGAAAGATATTGCAAGTTTACAAGATCAAAGTGGGCCACACCAAGGAAGATATTCAAGTAGTCATGATTCAAGAATATTTACAATGCCATCATCACAAGGTAATGAGATTTATTTGGCATGCATAAGAGAAAGTTAATTATCCAAAAGATTCTAAATTTTCCATCAATTCATAAAAAGCATCTCTAGGCAGTTATAATGAAAACAAAGTCTGTTTGGCTCCTCAAATGAATATTTTATTTCTAGATTGTGTGGAAGGCATCTTCCACCTAGAGATCAAAAGATATGTTTTAAATCATAATCATTCCTTGTAAAGGTAGTTATAACAGTCATTTTCCTTGTATTTCCATGAAGATTTTAGGCATGGCAAGGAATATTTTCCATCTAAGAGCATCTTGGTGGGACTTTGGCACTTGTAGATTTAAAATGGGTAAAACATGTATAAATAAAAGGCTTGTATTCTATTCGATAGGTTGGTTGGCCATTATGTTGGTCATATTATATGTCTATGTCTTCCTTAGTATAGGCTATTCTATATTTTGGGATTACTACTATGTTCATTTTATCTCCATTACTAAGGTGGTTATAGTTGTACAACCATTAGCCAGATCTAAGAGCATCTCTATATGTCTCCCTTGTCTAACATGGAGCAAATCCATAATTATTGTGCTCATGGTAGCATTTTGAAACATTGATATATGTAAGATTTTTCTTTCAAGTTAATGAAAATTCATGTGGTTCTCTGTGATTTTCTATTGATGAAGTGCAGTAATATGTTTTTAAAATGTTGGTAATTAGACATCTCATTATATACTCATTACTTTTTTTCATCTTCGGCTTAAAGCTAGATTATAAATCCTTTTCTATGTTATATTTGGAAATATGTTGTTGAATAGGTTGTTAAGGCACCCTAAGTTTATGGATTCAATAGGAAAAGGCAAATCACTCCTGGTAATTCCTTTAGCTTGCATTTAAGTTTTTAGCATCTTTGCAATAGTCAATGTCATGAATGTTGAAAGAATCCCTACTTTTGAAGACCACCAGCACACCATCCTCCCTTTTTTTTAATATATAACTATCCTACCCTATAAATAATACACCCAAATAAATATTATAAGTGCTATTTTCTTGTAGATGAATAAATATTGTATACTTAAAATGTGTCTACATTTTGCATTTTAAAGCCCAGCATTACAATATTTTATTCAACTCCTTTGTTATTGAAAATTATTTGGATTGAAGGTTTCAATCACTTTTATATCTATCTTCAGTAGCTTTCATTTGACCTAGAACATTTTCTCATTCTGTGTGATAAACCTTCTTGGGTGGAGTGAGTGAGTTTAGTTGTGTTTTAGTCAGACCTGTACCTTTGTGCCAATAATGCCCATAGAGTTTGAATTATATAATTTCTCCATGTGAGAAAGCTACCCTATAGGTCATATCACCTTGGTTCAGGAAAATCTAGAAGTAGTGAGGAGATAACCATACCCTCTATTGGTTTCTCTCAGTCATTTTCTACATCTAGTCCATTTTAGATGCTAAACCCTCCCTTAGCTATAACAACATACTAGCAATTTTTTCATCTTTGTTTTTTCATTTGCTTCAAGTATGCAAGTCTTAGCATAAGAGGTGTATAACTAGGAACCAATATATCCCATCAATGGGAGGACCATAATGCATGCTTGGATCATATATGTTGATGATTTTTTTAGGAGTTAAAAGTGCTACATGTAGATTAATATGAATCTGAAAAGGCATTAGGGGATATAATACGACTATCTTGATCACTACTCCTAGAATATTTTTTAAGACATATAACTTGAGAAGCTATAAGTTTTAGTGGAGTTTGTTGTATAATATGAGAATATCTTACTACCTATTTTCTATGGAACACAATGAACTTTTTATGATATTGATTTAGGACACACTGTAGAATATTTATATTTATTTGAACCTTGAAGAACTCTTTAGTAATAACATTGATAATTATGAAGGTTTACTCATTTTATCTACACTAATTATACATAAATATTTTATGTAGGTGTAACAATTATTTGCATTATTCTTTGGAATAAGTGCATGGGTTATCTTTGTATTATACTATTGAATAGGTTCCATAACTAATTATGGTGGTGGTGTGTGACAATCAAAATTAAACCACCAATCAAACCTGATGTAATTAATCATCATTTCATACAATGTCAATGATTGTTAGTGGGACAAGGCAACCACTTAGCTTATTAACCATGCTACATTCACTAATTTTTAACCCAATTGTAGAATTTGAATAATTCTAGTTACCACCATTATTATATGATACACATAAAGTTGATATAATCTATAGTTAAGATCCTACAAGTTATAAAACATATGCAATAGGTTTCATCCTAGTGTCTAAATGTTAAATCTAGTTGTTATAAGTGGTTCCTAGTGGCTAAAATATGTTTTAGGTTAGAATGGTTTTTGTCCATCATAAAATGCATAGATCCTACTCCCCTTATGGTTTTAAGTGTCTCAGATATAATTATCATCAAATCCAAATAAAAAAACATTAGCTATACTCTTTTATATATAAATCATTAAATTATATCACAATAGTAAACATATGCAACAAGGATAAGGATGAAAGCATGGTTTAGGATTATGATCATGGCTAAAACATAAAGGGTTTTGGGATAATACTATATGAGATGAGTGCCATTTATTGGCCTCATCATACCACTCAACTTAAGATATTGCATGTCCTCATGCAACTATACTAGAATCTTGAGAGAGAAATATTTCCTCCAAAAGCTTCTTCAAATTGTCCTTTAATTATGATTCATAAATTTAAACTTAATGATTATTTTCTTATAACTTTTCACCTCTTATGTCTTATTCTTCAAGTAACTTCAACCATTCTTAGTCAACCCTGTGAATCATTCAAATGAGATAAATAATTAACATCATTAATTATAATTTTAATGATTGAATTATTCATGAGGACTTATATGATAATAAGGTTTTTTAATCAAGAGACAATGAAATGATTATAATACTATTATATATTCCCTTTTAACATGTAAAACAGTCTAAAATCGCTCACCCCAACTTAATATTTTAATAACATATCACATTAGGTAAATAAATATAATTTATTGGCCTCTTCCTAATTGAAAGTGATACTTGTCCTCAAGTAGACTAAGAGAGGAAAGAGAAGTTTATGGCAAACTAGCATGGTAAAGGATGGGAGTGGAGTATCTTAACATAAGATGGAAGTGTAAATTCAGAGAATGGAATAAAAAAGGTGAGATGTGGAAGGGTATGAGAAGTAATATAGGACATATGGAAGGTATTATAAACCATTACACTAAAACCTTGAGGTGTCAGTGAATTTACATATCATGATCATAACATCCCACCTCACTTATGAATCCTCTACTCTAGGATGGATATTAAAACTATAAATTAAGATCCCTCACATGTACTAGCCATAGATGAACACTATAATGATGGAATATCCACCCACTCCATGACTCTAACTTAGGTGGAGGATATTATACCAAATGTTATGAATTATTACACTAAAACTCAAAGTGTTAGTAAATCTACACATTAAGATCATAGAAGAAGGTGATGAAGGGGTAGAATAGGCAAGTTAAATGCTATAAAATAGGGCTTGGTGAGTTGGTACCTATAGCTTATTGGGATTGGTATAAATGTGTACACATAATTATATAGTTTTATAAGTTAATGTTAAGATAAAATAAATACATGATTGTCTAAATAAAAAGTACAAGTTTTTGATTTGATAGTGTTTTATCAAAAATGATGATGTTGTAGAAGAGGTGAACTAAACTAATATCATGACATCTTCAAGTAGTGACATAAAATAATACAATAAATAATAAATTATACCAAATAAGAGTATAATATGTAGGATATTTGAGATTGGAAAAGAGGCTTTTCAGAGTTAGTGAAAGTAGGAAACTACAAAGTCTAACAAAATCAATGTTATTTATTATGAATGTCCACCTAGATGAGAAAAAACATCATAATGTGGTAGCAACCATATTTTTACAAAATAATAATATGCTTTCAAAATGTCATATGACTATAAAAATATAAAACACATAAGTAATAGAAGTATTTAAGGTATAAAAAAGGGTTAAAAAACTAGTGGTAGCGCCTATATGTCTAAACTTTAGTAGTGGGTTTGTAAATTAAAATTGGGAAATAGTGTTTATAGGTGAAAAATGATAACTAGAAACCATTAGGTCAAGAAATTATAAGATCACATAAGCAATATGAAAACATGAATTTGCATCCAAGAATGAATGGGATCAATCTATAGCAAGGTAAGTAGGAATTTGAAACATGAAAATGAAAACATGGATTATATTATCACTAAAATTATAAATATTTATCATTTTATAGTGATTATGGTGTTGTTTTAGGCACTTTGTAAAAATGTAAAACTAGTCATATAATCTCAACACACCTACAATAATTTAGAGATGGTTGTAAAAATTAAAAATACATGACATATATCTCTCTCTCTCTCTCTCTCTCTCTCTCTCTCTCTCTCTCTCTCTCTCTCTCTCTCTCTCTCTCTCTCTCTCTCTCTCTCTCTCTCTCTCTCTCTCTCTCTCTCTCTCTCTCTCTCTCTCTCTCTCAGCCCCTTGAGTAGCTATCAAGTTGGTTTTCCAGTCAAGTCTTTTCATTTAACACGTGGTCAGCTAGCAAGCTAGTTTTATATGCCAAGGCTGTCAACAACACTTGAAGATTTTATTTTTTTAATTTTTAATTTTTTTTTTGTAAATTTTGAATTTTTTGAAGAAATGATAAGAAAGTGGAGGGGATAGGAATAATTTATACCATATCTAGTTACAACCCCTAAATAAATCCAAAAATTGAGTATCTACATAAATTTTTCCATGGTGATGTAAGTGGAGGTGATGTCCACTAATAAGGAAGGAAATCCTAATAAAAGTAGCAATATGGCCTCGATGTTTTGATGTCTAATATCCTTCAATTTTTTAACCACATGTCCAAATTTTAGACTGATTGTCTTTATGCATAAAACTATGAAGTAGTATCCAATATTTTATTATAAATATCTATGTTGAGTGAAACCATCATGCTACATGATTCTTAGTGGTGGCCTTGAGGTGATGTTAAGACGCTTGAAAAATTTCATCATAGCATGTAGTCTTCCCCAAACACCAACATGTATCACACTAATGGGTGTGTTATGTAATTGTATATAAAGAGAAAGATAGAGAAATTACTACAATAAGTTATTATCAATCTAGGATATTTCATAAAAATTATAAAGTTATTTTCATCAACCACCTATAGACATGGAAAAAAATGTTAGTAATGAATAAAATTAGTAATATAATTGTTAAATTTAAGATTCATCTAGGATGTCTATATTATATTATTGAGGAAATAAAATTTATATAATAGTCAAATCACTAAGACTCAGATTGTGATTAATATACCCAAACAAATACATAATAACATAAAATATATTAATGGAAAAAAATGAATAACAACCTATATAAGCATAAGGAATACATTAAAATTTATCGTATATTTGATATTTATACCATAAATATGCTTGTAAGTGGATTGTATGTCATAATTCATTTGACCATATATTTAATGAAGTAAATATCCTATTGAGGAGTCAAGGATACAAAAAATAAATGTCAATCTAATTATCAAATTTCATAAGGGTGTCCTAAAAATATCTTTCAAGATAATGTAAGAGTTAAGGATGATTAGGCTTACAACTTTATTGAGAGACAGATTTGAATAAACAATGAAATTATATCATTATATATCCTCTTCTATATACATTATATTTTGTCTCAACCCATCATGTTGGGTTAAATCTTTGTTCAAACTTGAAATTTCTAGAAAATGAGAAAATAGGGTTTTTAAGCCTTGTATTTCGGCCTGTAGACTGAGAAAGTTGAATAAATATTTGTATATATGATCAAAAACTTTTAAACCACTTTCAAAACTTATAAAACATCCCAACACACCTCATTACAAAGTTTTAATAAAAATCTAGTTATTTTTTGAACTAGAAGGATTTTAGTGCTTCAAACCCTATTTTAGGGTTTCCTGACTATGTACAGGTTAAGATCACAAAATTGATATAAATTTAAATTTTATGAAATGTTTATGAATATTTTAAATTTTAAAAGTTTATCCACATATATATCTTTCCATATCACACACAAATAACATCTAACTATCTTCAAAGTTGATTAAATACCACTTTCTTGATTGTCAAAACACTTTTTTTTACTATATCAGACTTGTACTTGTATCTTGAGAACTAAAAAATGAATGAACACCCTTAAAAAGTAATAATATGATTAAAAAATTAAAATAAAATTCACTTACATGTAATATCATTTTGAAATTTAATTTTGGAACTCAAATAAGTTATTCTTTCATTACTTTTTGTTGTAAATGTGTTACAACAACATTGTATATACCCATATTCAAAACTTTTTCCACATTTTCTTCAATTATTAGAGTTTATTTATTTTTATTTCTTATTTTATTCTCCTTATCATGTACTCATATATATATTATCTCTCTCCTTCATTCCAAACTTCTCAACACTATCTAACTTCCTTCCTAAACTCAACCTAAGTCTTAACCTTAATTGAGTTTGAAAAGGTTAATTATGACTTAAGACATAAAAAGTATTTAAAAATATGTTATAATACCTTCCTGACCCCTCCATGAAGTATAATGACTAAAAAAATTCAATAGTAGGTAATAAAATCTCTAAAAACACCTAAAATAGGTTTAAAAATTCTAATTTCCAATTTTAGAAAAAACTTGAAAACAAGCCAAATGATAAAAAAAAAAGCAAGGTGAAGCATGGAAAGGCTTATTATAGACAAAATATGACCTCTTAAACCTATTAAATACCAAAATTTCCAAAAACAAACCACTAAAACTAATTCTCCTACATCAAGGTCCCTAAGTACAAAAGCATTCATGAGATCATGCTCATGAGGTCTTCAATGATCATTATATACTAAACTATATCTAATGGAGTAAAAAAAAATCATATTCAAGAGAATTATCCTTCCACTTGACTAAATATTTGAATTACTCCTTACCTCTAGGCCTTTTCATAACCTATTTATCTAAAATAGCTTTTAGTTCATATTTATATACCTTGGGTAACTATTATTCCCATTCAATGACCTATTCAATATCATATTCAAATTATTTTTTATGTCTTCTTATACTCTATAGGGATATAGTTCGTATACATTTCAAATAGGTTATATCCCAATATCATATGGGAATTCTATCTCATATGCATTAGAATAAAAAAAATTCAAGACCTTGCATGGTCCTATCATCTTCAATTTCAGTTTATTGCATTCACTTGTAGGAAATCTCTCCTTCCTAAGGTGTGAAAACACCAAATATAGTAGCTAAAAAATCACTTATTTATTTCTTTTTATTAGTATCTCCTTTGTACTTACTAGCACTCAACTCCAACTACTTCTTAACTTGCTCATGTAGCTCTTACATGGTTGTAGCAAAGTCTTCACCTTCATCACTCCTCTTCTCTTACCCAAATATATAAACTCATAAAAACCTCTTGGATCTATCCCATAAATAACTTGAAATGAACTAAAATTTATACTCTTGTTAGGTTCATCATTGTATGAAAATTTAGTTTGAGCTAATACTTGATCCCATTACATTGGACTGTCACTTACCAAATATCTTAATATATTCCCTAAGCTT
The DNA here is from genome assembly GCA_037957365.1 of Torreya grandis. NCBI lineage: Eukaryota > Viridiplantae > Streptophyta > Pinopsida > Cupressales > Taxaceae > Torreya > Torreya grandis. The sequence continues at coordinate 373,755 of JARHVA010004121.1, forward strand.
ATATTGACAACTTCAGTCTAACCATCAATTTTGGGATGCTAGGATGAACTAAAACTCAATGTAGTTCCCAACTTCTTCCAAATTTTTCTCTAAAAATATCTAACAAACTTTATATCCCTATCAAAAATAATGTTTCTGGGGATTCCATGTAACTTTATCACTTATCTAAAGAATATATTAGTAATATTTGTATCATCACTTATCTTCTTACATGATATTAATTGTGCCATTTTTCAAAATATATCAACAATAACAAAAATTGAATCATTACCTCATTATATTCTTGGCAAACCCAATACAAAATCTATACTTATTACATCCCATGGCCTGCTTGGAATAGGTAATGGGTGATATAAACTTGCATTTTGACTCTTTCCTTTGGCATGTTGACAAACCCAACATTTTAAAATAAATTTATTGAAATCATATTGAATTATTTTCCAATAATAATATACATTCAACTGATCAAAGTTCTTTGTTTTTCCAAAATATCCTACTAAACTGCCACTATGATTTTATTTCAATAAATTATCTCATAGACCCCCTAGGTATGCATAGTTGTTTGTATTTTGATAAAAATCCTTATTGAATCATGTATTAAATCCAATAAATCCTATCCATGATTTTTGGATTCCTAAAATCCTCGTATCCTTCTTTAAAATTTGAATATTCCTCATACAACTCTTTTGATGACTCAAATCCCAAACTACCCACTTGAGATCATGTATGATCATACTTATTCTACTCAATGAATTAGTTTCCATATTTTACTTCCCACTCTTATGTTGGAGAATAATTTTTTTTTTTAAATAACTCTATCCATTTTACATGTCTTTGACTCAACTTAGTTTGACTATTGATGAATTGCAAAGCATGATTGTCTATATATATAACAACCTCTTTAGGTAATAATTTTCTACTCCTTCAATGTTTGCATTATGGCATATAATTATTAAACATATGATGAATCATTTTTCTTAGATTCATTTATATTTTCACTAAAGTAGGCAATATGCCTTCCTTCTTAACCCAAAATAGCTCCAATAGCCAATCCACTAGTATCACATTCAAATTTAAAATGTTTGATAAAATAAGGTAAGGCCAATATAGGTTACTCAATTATCTTATTCTTAGAAATTTGAAAGTTATTCTCAGTTGATTCCATCCAATATAATTTTTTATTCTCACATTTTATAGGTTTAATAATAGGTGTGCAAATACCACTAAAGTCTATAATGAACTTTCTATAGAAACTATTTAATCCATGAAAAATTCTTACCTCAAAATCACTTCTTGGAGTAGGCCACTCGAATATTTCTATTACATTTTCTTGGTCCATTTTCAAACCATCCTTAGAAATGATAAATCCCAAATAAATTAGCTTAGTTTTCATGAAGGTATACTTATTGAGGTTAATCAATGATTTCTCTTCATGTAGATTATTCAACACCATCCTAAGATGCTTGATGTGTTCCTCCTTTAATTAGATGAAAATAAAAATGTCATCCAAATAAATAATAATAAATTTACTTGTAAATGGACTTAACACCTTATTCATTAATCTCATGAAGATACTAGGAGCATTGGTCAAACCAAATGGCATAACAAGCCACTAATACAAATCATAATTAGCCTTGAAAACTATTTTCCACTCATCACCCTCTCTAATATTGATTTGATGGTAACCACTCTTCAAATATATCATTGATAAATATTATGATCCACTCAAAAAATCCATTAGATCATCCATTCTTGGCAATGGAAAATTGTGCTTGATAGTTATCTTATTGATGGCTCTAGATTATCTACACATTCTCCATTCTCTACCTTTATTAGGAGTTAAGAATATAGGTACAACACATGAAATTAGACTCTCTCTTATTAGACCTTTATCTAATATCTCTTGTACATTCCTTTTGATATGTTTAATATCCTTAGGTGTCATTCTATAGGTTGTTTTATTTGGCAAATTATCTCTTGGAATGAGATCCATATGATGGCTTATGCTCCTCATTGGTCATAATTCACTAGGTAACTCATAAACCACTATATCAGCATAATCATCTAAAAAATTCAAAGTTTACAAGGGTGACTCAATTAACTTATTGGATTTAATGATTGTTTTGGGATTGGAAACCAATCCACAACCAACCTTTTCTTCTTTTAACAACTATACAAATTCTTTCCCACCCACTATCAACACCTTAGTATTGTTTTTAGTTTCTTCCTTAACATATTTTAATGGTGTCAAGGTATGCTTATTTTCATCCTTATCCAATGCATATGTCTTAATCCTTCCTTCATGTATATACCTTGTATCAAACTACCAAGGTCTACCCAACAACACCTAGTAAATATCCTCAGGCATAATATCACAATGTAATTCATCCTTAGAGTTACCAATCTAAAAATTAACTTTAAATTACTCATTAACTAACATTTGATGCCCATTTTGAATCCAATAAATTTTATATGGTGTAGGATGTATCAATATTTTCAATCCTAATTTTTCAACCAATGAAGAAACTAAGTTATTTGTACTACCACTATCAATAATAATCTTATAATATTTAACTTGGGATTTGCATGTAGTCTTGAAAAAAGTATTCCTTTAGGCTAGTTCATTTATTTATTTATTTAGATTTAGAATAATATTTTAATCAATAAAGACTCTCCAAATTCAGGTTCTTCCACATGTGATGGTGATCCTACACTTTTTTCCTCAACTTGAACAACTTGATTTCTACCTTTAGTTCTTGTATGGCTTATTTTTGGATTATTATAAAATTCATATGACTTATGACTAGCATACCTATTACATTTAAAATATTTTACCCAAAATATTCTTCCTCTGACTCTTATATATGGTCTTATTTTTCTATATGAATATCATTCTCTTATAGTATTAGCCTGACCTTGAGATTTATTTGATTCTTCATTATGAACTTGTAACTAATTTCTACCACCTTGTTATTCTCTAAATTTAAAATTTATACCTCTTCCTTTAGATTATTGAGTTTGTTTTCTAGCCAAATTCTCTTTTACCTTGAGATAAAATTGATAAGTCTCTTCTACTAATCTTGGTGAAAATAAATTAATTTCATCATAAATGTTAACCCTCAATCCATTCATATACCTTACTATTTTATCAACATCTTCTTCTACATGAATAGCTCTAATTGTAAGCTTATAAAATTATTCAGTTTAGTCCTTTACACTCATGTCTTTTTTCTTCAAGTTTCAGAGTTTCTTGAACAAGTTTGTCTGGTAGTTTATAGGCATAAATTTTGACTTGAATTTAGCTATCATTTTGTCTCAGATTTAATTTTCTCTTTACATATTTTCCTCATTTCATCTTAAACATTATCCCACCAAAGAGATACATGTCCCTTCAACCTAGTATAATAAAAATTAACCTTCTTTTCTTCCATTAATTCTTCATAATCAAAGTATTTATCCATTATACTTATCTAATCCACAAGTTCTTCAACATGCATATTGCCTCCATATACTAGAACCTCTAATTTGGGCTTGGAACATAATATTATGATTACTTTTAATATTATTTCTTATGTTCTTTCTTCCTATTATTATTTAACATTTTCTTGTGGTTTTTCTTCCCTGTAGCTCACGTTACCTATCATAACACCTCTTATTTGATCAATTTATATTGCCTCCAAATGTGCTTGTAAATTTCTCATCTCTTCCAATAATACATCTCTTGGTTATTTTCTTGGACCTCCTCATGTTGCTCCTATAAGTTCCATCTTTTTTAATTATTGTAATTTTATATTTAAAAACCTACTCTTCACTCTTATCAATGAAGTATATTTCTCCTTAGGTCATTTTTGAAGTGCAACCAAACCCTGCTCTAATACCAATAATCATGTAGGAGTTAAGGAAGATTAAGATTACAAATTTATTAAGAGATATATTTGAATAAAGATGGCATTTTTATCCTTCTATATACTCTTTAATATTCATCATATGTCTCAACACATCATCTTGGGTTGTATCTTTGTTCAAACTTGAAATTTCAAGAAAATGACAAAACAAGGTTTTTAGGCCTTACATTTAGGTCTGTAGATTGAGAAACCTTAACAAATTCTTTTCTAGGTGGTAAAACAAATTTAAACTAATTAAAACACTTAAAATACATCCTAACACACCTATTTACAAATTTTCATGAATTTTGTCTACTTAGTTTTTAAACTTGAAGGATTTTATTGCTTCAAAACATTATTTTAGGGTTTCCTCATTGTATACAAGCTAAGAGCATAAAATAAATAGAAATTTTAATTTTAAGATATGTATTTAAATGTTTTAAATTATAAAATTTTATCCACATATATACCCTACTCTTTCACACACTATTTTCATATAACCAATCTTTAAAGTTAATGAAAAACCTCTTTCTTGACTGTCAAAACACTTTCTTTGACTATACTAAACATGTACGTGTATCTTGAGACCTAAAAAATGAATTAACACCATTAGAAATTAATAATAGGATTATAAAAAATAAATTAAATTAAATTACATGTAATATAATATTTAATTTTAATCATGTAACTCAAATAAGGTATTCTTTCATTGTTTTTTGGTGCAAATGTGTTACAACAACACTATATATACCCTATTTTAAGAAATTTTTTCTCATTTTATTTATTTTTTGGATTTTATTTATTTTTATTTCTCATTTTATTCTCCTCCTCACATACTCATATCTCTCCTCTCTCTCTCTCTCTCCTTCATTCCAAACTCCTCAAAACTATCTAATTAACTTACTAAACTCAACCTAACTCTTAACCTTGATTGAATTTGAAAATGTTAGTTATAAGTTAAGACATAAAAACCATGTAAAAACATGTTATAATACCTTCATTAACCCATCCATGAATTATCATGACCAAAAAAATTACTAAGAGGTGATAAAATCTCTAACAACATCTAAAACAAGTTTAAAAAGTCAAATTTCTAGTTTTGGCAAGAAACTTGAAAACAAGCCAAAATGATTAAAAAAAAGTAAGGTAAAGCATGTAAAGTATTATTATAGACAAACTATAAAATCCTAAACCTATTCAAGACCAAAATTTGAAAAAATAAACCACTAAAACCTAAGAATAGTGCTGAAATTTTAGTCAGATCTATCATTAAACATAAGCATACTCAAGGAAAATATAAACATTATAAGTTATGTAATAATTTATATTCATATCTCACTCAATTTAATTTAATTATATACTTATGGATGATGTTTTAGTTATTACTTTTATTAAGATTTCAACTAGATGTTAATGCAAAAAGAAACTTATTTAATAAAATTTTCAATGGTATTAGTTAATGTAAGAATGAACTTAATTTTTGTTAAAATATTCAAAATATTTTATTTATTTGTAAAAAAATTAGGTAAAATAATATCATACCCAATAAGATCTGAATATACTATAGTTTGGATGATTTATTGCAGAAGACAATTAACATGTTTGGATAAAATGATATAGGTGGGTTGATTAATTGTGTCAATGTTTTATTCATATATAAAGTGTAATGTGTTTTCATAGGTCTATCCTTTGGTAAATGGTGAGAATATACCAAATTATGAGTGTTTCCCTTTAATTTACCAAGTTGTTTTATATACATTTGATACACACATTAATTATGGCCACTAAATTTTATTATATTTGGGCATCACCACATCTGATGTGTAGCAACTTTGTAAAACATTTTGTAGCAAGCTACCATAGTTGATATGGGTTGAACCATATTTGTTACATAAATATCTGTAGTTACTACATACAAACTTATAGTTGATACAATCAGGTCTGTAGTTACTACAAGTAGGTCCATAGTTGCTACAGGTATGTCTATAATTTCTACATGGAAACTTGTAGTTGCTACATGATAAATTATAGTTGTAATGGGAAGAAATTTATTTATGCTAGGCAAATTTAACATGGGGTATACCAAATGACCAAAAATAAAAATATCATACTTATAAGTTTTTCAATCATAACAATAAATGTGTAAGACATATACATACCATGTGTTATAATATGTTTGCAAAGCTATGTATGAACACAATAATATCAAAGTTACATATATTATTGATAAGAAACATAAATGAATTATTGGGATGACATGTTGGTAGAAAATTGAGATCTCTAAAATATTAATGTTTGCCTCCCCAAGTGGGCTTTAAACTATAGTATTTTTTGAGCTACATGTTAAAAATCTAGACACAAACATTCTTTAATCTATTTTAAAAAGTCAATTTTTACAAAGGCTATTTATTTATGAACATGAATTCTTAATAATTCAGCCTTTCTTATGAATGGGGATAAAAAACTATCTCATTATTGGTAATGAATGTTTATTTTGGTTTTCAATACTTTTTTAGAATGGTCTTGTTTATTACAATTTATTTGAAGTGGTTTTATTAAAAATTTTGAATTAAGGTGAAACTCTATTGAGTCTACATGTATATGGTGCCTATTATCATTTCACTATTACCAAATGGTTAAGTGAGTTTACTTATGTTAACATTTCATTATTACCAAATAGTTACGTGAATTTACTTATGTGTAGGTTGGGCATGAAATTGAGGTGTTATAAGGGAAGGTTCAACTACATTGATTGTAAAATCCCATAACCTATTGTGGTTTTGGGTATGTGTTAGAACCCAACATGTTGTAGTTTTTAATGTTAATATTGTGGCTACCATGATTGGCCTTGATAACACAATCAGTGGATATGTTTGGTGATGTATTGAACAATGTTGAGATGGTATTGGGATGTAATTAAAAACAACATTTTTAAAATAATTTTATGAAACATGATAAGAAAAATTAAGATGGAATAACAAATAGCCAATAGGCACACTTGAATTTAAATGTGTTGATAGCCAAGTTTCTCTTTGAAATAAAACTTGTTTAATTCCATATTCATTTTCTTGAGTTTGATTTGTAACTAATGAATTTTTGTGTATTTTTTCCTCATTTTCCAAAGAATATTTTCATCAAAAATGGCATAAATCAATGAAATCAATAGACAATAAAATATTCTTCTATTAGTTACCTTTAAAAATTTCTTACTCCCTTTAAAAATTCTTGAATTATACTTTCATACTAAAAAGCAAGAATAATTTCTATAGGAAATTGTAACACTAAATATGTAATAGAGTAACATATGAATTGTATTCATGAAAGATAAGAGTCATAAAAATAATAATTTTGTTAGTGGAGTCCCTCTATAATTTTCTGCATCAGCTCTGGAATTTTAAGGTGGGAATTTGGGGCTGGAAACCCCTAGTGGGGTCAAGGGAAAACACCCCTTGTAGGTTTTAAAGGAAGTGCTCCAAGTGTGCTCCCTATAATGGTATAGGGTAGGGTCAAGGGATAGATCACCTGAAGCCAACCATGTTTTCCTTCTCTTGTTTCCTTCAAAAGATTCATTGTTGTACCAATTTTATCTAAATTTTACCATCTCTTACCTATATTTGTCACGTATTTTTTAATTTTAGTACCTATAACATTCATATTTATCTTTTTTCATATAAAGCTAAAATAAATTTTCTTTCAGGTGACTCTTTACCATTTGGTGTCAAAATAGATAAATTTTGGATAACTATGTCTTGGTTTTCTTCATCATCAAGCACACAACTTTCTATTACTACAAGTAATTTTTTTTTGCCAAGAAATATTGAAATATATGAAATCACAATCGTAGATGTTTTTATATGAGATATTTATTCTAAAAACCTCCCTTGTCCATAGGCATTTTTGTTGGCATCAGTGTATGTAGTCTTCCTATATAAACATGTTCATACATTTTTTTTGACGTAATTAGTATGGGATCATCAATAAGTACAAGACCATTTTTTATAGATTCACATTCTTCAATAGCTACATGACTTGTTATAGATGCAATCATTACAAATTATATAATACTAGTAGGTCCATGATTTTTCATAGGACAAGTTACTACCGGTAGTATTTTTTCACCGCAAGGTGAAATAAATTCTATAACAAGTCGATCTCTACTAATAGGTGCATACATTCTTGTAAAAAAAATTACTATAGGATGGTTTATACTAATAAGTGCAAGTAATCCTTCCTTGTTAACATGTACTCATTATTTCAAGCATCATTTCCTCATTAACATGTATAGACATTTTAGTAAGATAAATTTTTGTTGGCATTCATTCCCCATCAAACATATGAGTGTAGGTAATCTTTTCTCATTAACAGGGACAATCATTTATGTAGAATTTGATGCAGTCCACCTTTATTAACATAAGGGTTTTGGTATTAGAAATTACTATAGACTAATTTTCACCAATAAGTGTAAGGGATATTATTATAGGTTCATAAAATGATGCAACACCAAATGTATATTAATCTTTTTTACCATTATATGCACAAATATTTGTAGTCACATGTGCAAAGGTTGATAAATGAGAATTTTATATAGGTAGTATAGCCTCATTAACATGTGTGGTCATTTTTTCATACACGAGTGTAGATGGCCCTTCCCCTTTAATATAATCAAGGCTTTCTGCATGAGAAATAATTATAGGGGCATGATTTCTCTCTTTATTACATCTTTCCGCCATTTATATTATGATATTTAGAGCTTACAACATGGTTATCTTCTCTTTCATTTATTTAATCATAGACTTAATAGATTCCATATAATGGTGTACAACAATCAATTCTATATCAACATTTAAAATTTATCCTCCCTCTAAAATTTCTAACATTACTTCACCTACACAGGGTTAGTTTATTTTGGGGGAATTTTTCTGATTTTTTACTAATTTATTTGCATAGATTGAAATTTAACACAAAAACAATAAAGTTTAATCTAAAAAATAAGGAATTTAATATAGAAAGAAATAAACAACATAAAAACAAATTACATGGTATGAACTTCCATTTTTTTCTTTTTTTTAATGAAATAACTTCTTGGGTTTTTATTTTCTGTAATGAAATGCTAACACAACTTTTAACTTAGACTTTTGTTTGGAATGGAAGTTTTAATTAGAAAGTGGTAAATCTTAACCTATGAAATTAGGAAAAATTAATCTCGAAAATCAATAAATTTTAGTCTATGAAAGCATGAAATATTAATCTAGGAAAGGAGGAAATTTACTCTATAAAAACAAGAAAATTTATTTAAAGAAAGTAAGAAATTTAAATCTAGGAAAGCAAGAAATTTAACCCAACCTTCTTAAAATCCTAATACTTGACACCTATCCCTGACAATGGTGCCAAAATTACAAGTAGAATAAAACCACCAATTAAACCTGATGTGGTTTATCACACTTGTGTATAACCTCATTGATCAATGATAGGACAAGTCAACTACTTAATTTATCAATCCTACTACATTCACTAATTTTCAATCCAAGGCATGTATTTTAGCATAGTGTCAGCACTATATGTGTGACATTAATCACTTTTAAAATTTTGGGTTATAAATCTTACTTATAGAAAAAGAGGTACATATAAGAAACACAATTTCAGAAGGTAAATCATAGGGAAGTGAATCACATTTTTGATAAAATAGTTATAAGGAAGTACATCACTCACATGGAATTGAAAGATACACACTAAAAGGTAAATTGCATATAAATAATTAAATTTATCAAAATAAATAACACACATTTTAAAGAAAGTACATGAAGGAAATAAATTACACAACATAAAGGAAACTAATCTAACAGATGGGAATCTTCATTGCAACTCCTCAAAAGTGGGCCCTACATTAGTTGGACTTATGTTTTGATTACTTCCTTGTTACACATTAATTACTTCAAATCAAATATTTTACATTAATAATTACGTATAAATTTACCACTAAAATCTTACAAGATTAAAATAAATTAATTGTGATATTTATTTATTTACACTAACTTTCAACCCCTTTAAAATTGCATCCCTTCTTATTAAATATATAGGGCATACATTTATTTATATTCATAATATCTAAGTGACTATGCTTAAAATTAATCAAGTTACAACCTTCAATCATACTCAGGAGAGTTAAAAAAATATAGCTAATAATAATAAATCTTTGAAATAGGAGGTTATCCAACTACTCATTCAAATAGTTATTCAATTCCATCAAATATTGGAAAGAGTGAATCTAGGAATATCTTTGAGAAATATATTCAACTCCCACCAATTATTGAGTATGAATTAAATAATAAATATTATTTTAAATAATTATTCAACTTTAAAAAAGTGGAAGCACTAGAACCTCATGGTCAACAATTATTTTGGGTTCTCTATGAATGATCCAATCATGTTATGGGTTATAAATAATAGATAGATGCACTGTTATGGGTTGGGAACAACCACAACAGTTGTTGAAAGAGGTTGGAGATGAGTGTTGCAACTAATACATGTTGAAATTCAAGTTACCAACATAAAATTATATAGGATGAATAATAGATTATATGAGTTACAAAATAGATGTTACATGTTGTAGTTAATTTTCTACATGTTGCAGCCAATTACTATAGGTGGTTCCAAGTGGCTATGGGTGATTTCAATAGAATGGTTTCAGACCATCAAAAAATGCATTTAACCTTTTCCCCTTATTTTTTGGGGTGTATTAGACATACTTATTATTAAATCCACATAAGAACCATTAAATATACTATTTCATCTAGAAATGATTAGCTTATATCAAAACAATAAACATATGCAACAAGGATACAAATAAGGATGAAAAAATGGTTGAGGATTACAACAATGGCTAAAATAGAAATGTTTTTGGGATAATACTATATGTGTAGATACTAAAATCTAATTTATATAGCATATCAGTCTTATATAATTGATAAATACCCATCAGGTCTCTACCCTTCAATTATAGACCTTTGTTTTGTCAAAAGGCTCACATTAACCATCTCATAGTACCTAATTATTTATCTTATGGTCCGAACCTATCATTTATGATGACCTAGATCTCCTACATAGTAAAAAAATCTTAAAACCTAATATATATCCTTCACTATCAATTTTAAATCCTCAATAACTTCCTAGCCTGCTAGACACTTACATCTCACATAAGGGCACTTGTGTTGATGCAAGTGTATATATTATTATTTAGTGTTTATATATTAAAATTAATCTAATTTTATATATTAAAAATCTTATGGGTTAGTCCATTTGTTTCATTGAACCCTTTTATGACATATTTTCAAAAGTTTTGGTATAAATACAAAACAAAATATTATTCATTATGACCAAGTCATATTCAAAAGATTATTAAGTACACATATAAAAACACCTTTCAAGTATTAAAAATTTCTAAATTATTCCTTATTTCTATAACAATCATAGGATCAGTCTTTTAATAGTTTTGAAGCATTGTATGACTACTATTTGTCAAGTTACAAACTAGATCATTACATGCCCTTGCATATATTATATTTTACCCTTATGCACACATAAGCCAACACTCAAGAGATAAATACATATTTATGAGGCCCTCTTTATATTAGTGGATATGTAGGAAGTTATCGTTTATAGAGGGGTCTTTGAGGTCATCTCAAATTCATGATCCCACTAACCCATTTTTGACAAGGTATAAAGACCTAAGGTGAAGAGATAGAGTTTGATCTATAAATAGTCAACTACATCCTATGTCTGTAAATAAAATATATTATAAGAAAGGTTATAGAAAACCTAAAGATCTCTAAATGGTCATTCTGTAATATAGTGAGTTTTTTTTTACTAGATAAATACATTGACATCAGGACATCTATGTTGACACAAGTGTCTCAAGGCTAACTAAAGTTTATAGGCCTCCAAACACAACAACTCGATCTTGATCTTGTTCCTACATATTTTTATCTTTAAATATCTCAAATCTTATTTTGTGTTTATAGATAATTATTATGTCTTCATAGTTTTTATCTAATTGAATTATTGTTTTGAAGGTACTTTCTATATTTATTGTAACCTATCATTTTAATTCAAAATATATATTTTTTAAAGTTTTTAATTAATTGTCCTACTTTAGAATAGTTTTGTTCATCCTTATACCCTTTAACCCTCATCTAAATCATTAAAAATGGTTAAAAATTTGGTGAACCTAACCATTATGTCTTACCATGCAACTCCTTAACTTTTCTAGGGTTTTAAGTCTTCTAGGGTTTCTAATTTCAATAATTTGTAAATCTAATTTTTTACATTTCCTTTGGCACCTTTATTTGCATTTATCAAATATGTAAAATGCTAATAAATTTAAATTCAAAATGGAAGATAAAAAATCCTTAGTCCATCATATAAATACAAATAAATAATTAATTAATGCATTTTTACATGTACATAATAAAAAATCAAAAAACATGCTAAGGGTAGTGCATCCACATAAAATTATGGTGAACCCTTAAATGTTATAACTCTTTCTACATCCTAAATTAATCCCATTATCAACTTAAATGCCTACATAAATACAAGTGGGGTTTTCATCCCATTTGGTGACTTCTCAAGTATCAAATATTAATCCCAAGGGGCCTTTTATGTAAACTCTTCTCCAAGTTATTCAAAATTTGGAGGCTAAGGTTACCAAATTTGATCATAATGATTTGAAATAAAATCATGTTATTGATTCACAATATGTATTGCATAATCCTATAACACCTAAGATATCTTTGCACCCTTTTCCAATTGGTTTTGTTGCACCCATTTTCACAATTTATGATGGAAAGGGTGATTTTGAACAAGATATATGTTATTTTTTTGTATCATGTATTGATTATGCCTCCAATGATAAAATTTTATCCAAATTATTTCCAAGGATTCTAAATTACTATGATTTAATATGGTTATATTATTTACCAATCTAATCAGTGAAAGCATTAAAACTTCTAGAAGATTAGTTTGTATCACATTTCTCTATCAACATCACTAAAAATGTCATATACCCAAATTTAAAAAATCAAACAAGGAAAAAATGAACTTGTTAATTAATATGTTTTGAGGTAAAAAATAATGTTGGCCAAAATGAAAAATCTAGTGGAAGATAAAGAGCTTCAAGACATATTTAAGCAAAGTTTGCTTACCCCACTACATGAGTTCATTATTTTTAAGAAGTGAAAATATTTTTATGACTTATGCCATATTGTTTGAGAACATGAAATGAAACTTGTTTCCTTAAACAAGTTTAAGTATATAGAAAACACACCAACTACATCTACTACCAAGTTTCATATCAAACCAAGATGAAAGATAAAACCTACATAGCCTAAAAATAAATCAACCATAATGGTTAAAATAGTATCATAGTAACCTAATTATATCATCATATCTAATACACCTAAGAGAGAATTTACATGATTACTTGAGTCTTAATCTTTGCTACTTAATAAGATTATGGAGTTCCATCTCATATCTCTCCCTCCTCATGTAGAGGTTGATATGAGGTGACCTCTACCAAAAAGATATGATTTTAATACATATTATTATTATCACCAAGGCCCTAGGCATTCTAAAAATAGATTTTATACCTTGAAACATTAGATACAAGATCTTCTTGATAACTAGTAGATTACCTTTGATGATTTTCTAGAGGATTCAGGATCACAACCTAGTAACCATAAAGATTAGAAGATATTTAGCAATCCATTGTAAGATAATTCTAAGAAATATATATAGTGAAAATGGTATATAATGCACATCCTCCATCACATTATGGGAATCCATTATATGGGATTATTGGAACTTATACACACACAACACCTCCTATGGTTCAAAGACCTTATATTACATTTGATGATAGTGAAATTATGGATGATGACTTAGATCTTCATTCATTATTTATTCGAGCATAGTTTTATAATCATCTTATAAATAGTGATATGATCAATAATAGTTCTAGTGAGAACATATTTACCATTACCTTACTTACATATTTGGGTTATACACATGATGGTTTACACCCTTTGACCAAAATGATCAAAGCATTTAATGGTACATCACAACAAGTTGTTGGTGAGATTGATTTACCTTAAAGATTGGTCCAGCATGTGTGATTACTACCTTTTCAATTATACCCTACACCAGAGTCATTGATATGTTATTGGGATGACCATGTATACATGAACTCTATGCACTACCTTCCATAGTGTATGGGTGTATTAAATATATCATACAAACATGGTAATCATAGTTTATGAAATTCCATATGAACATCTACTTGAACAAGAAATACTTATTTTCAGATGCTAAGGCTAATCATCCATGAAAAGAAAAGTAACATGGAATACATTTTCCTATGTAACCCATATTTGATAGACCATTACACCATAGATACACAGTAGATTCCATGGAATCCTCATTTATACCTATAAGGTCTACTGAGTTGCTAAGAGCACATATACATGTTCTAATTATAGTTTCATTGAAGAAACCAGAGAGCACTAAACAATGGGTTCTAAGAATCACTACTCCTTTTATTACCTCTTCATGTCCATAAATTTATATGTAAGATACATAGAGTACCATATATTATATAGTTATAGATATGACACCCATGCATAACCCTTAGAAATATCCCTAGTTTGATGTATCATATTATAAATTTGGATCTCCCTATGAGCATCCCTTAGATGGGATCATTGGTTATATTTTTTTCCATCCCAAAAATTCCAAAACATATAAAAAAATCAAATAAATTTAAAAATAAAAAAATATTCAACATTCACATGTTTACTAGATCCTTGACATCTATGTTGTTTACTTTATTTTAGTAGGTAACATATCATTTATTTTCTAAATATGCATATGTTTCATGCATACTTTAGTGTGATATGGGAATCCACTAGATACATGATACATGCACATACATATGTTGGATCTTTCCTCTTCCCATGTGACACACTATGTTTGGGGCATCTACTTTATTGATCACAATTAATATAGGTTATATTACTTCATGATCACCTTTCCATTATCATGTTGATATTATATAATAAAGCTTACACATATATATACTCATTATTACATATTTCATAATGTACTTGATATGCTATGTTACATGACATATTTTTCTAACATATATATGCAGGGACTAGTATGGTATGCTTATGATGGTTTTTTATATTTTTTTTATTCACATTGTCACTTCCTTGAATGTCTTTTTCTTACTTACTATTATCTTTATTGTGGAACATTTTAACATGTTCCTTTATTTTTGGAACCTATGCCACTATATGTTGATTTATTTTCCTATATGGACATTTTAATATGTCATTCATTTAAGTGTGAAACATTTAAATATTCCCCTTGTTTGTGGTCTCCTTAGACCCTTTTTGTATGACATTGAGTACTCTTATGTGTGTGTTTAATTATTTGTTGAGTTTGTATTATTACTTTTTAGATGTTTCCATGATATATATCATGCATATTATGGATTTTTATGATCACATAATATGATATTAATTGATATATCTACCTAGAAATTCTACTCTTATATACTACCTTATTCATACACATGTTATACAATTATCTTATCCTTATAAGGTAATACAAATACTATATTCCATACCCATCACCTCAAAATGGGTGGTATGTTAATTGGGTAATTTTATAGAGACATGAATCCACACACATATAGTTTAAAAGTTTTCACATTTGAAAAAAATTACATGATTCAGATGTACACTCAGGTCAAAATCATGTACACATTACACTAATTTTTATAGATTTAGGATAAATTTTTTTAGATTTGTGATAGATATTATACATAGTTACAGAACATAGGTAAATTTTGACAAATACTTCATCTTAAGACACAATAGAGGTGAATATTCCATGAAAGTACACCAAATATTACAAATACTTATTCAAACTTATTTACCAAGAAGCACCATTTTCATCAAGAAGCACTATTTTCACCGAGAAACATTATTTTCACAAAGAATAATTATTTTGATCTTTTTATACATATTATTTGTCTCTTTTAAGTAGTGTGTTTGATATTAAACACCCTTAATGGCCTAACACTAATTCCATTTTATAGGGAGAGTTGGTTATACCACTTAACTTGGTTATTATTGTACTGTCACTTGAGTTTTGTGATTGATAATTAATGATCTCAATGGTAATATCACAACTCACCTTTATACCAGATTAGGGTCATAATTAACTTTCAATATCCATCTTAAAAAATATAAGGTTTAGTTTTAAACTTATTTCAGATCCATTGCTTCATAAGGAATCATCTTTACCAAGTCAAAAGTACCAATGGGTAACATGGTTGCATTGACACATAGGTGTGTACTCCTTCCTTGCTCTCTTTATATTTAATAATTTAAAATATTTTAAGTTATATGCATTGATTTATATTGTAACATGTTATTAATTACAATTCATACACTAGGAAAACACTCAATGTGTTCTCAAGTAAAGGCAAGGTTCACTGTACACACCTTGGTATGCATTTATTTCCTTTAAACTAGTAAGATATTTTCAAAATATGTGATATAAATGCAAAACAAAATACCACTCATTATGACCAAGTCATAATCAAAAGCTTACCAATCGTACATCTATAAAATCACCTTTCAAGTTTTCAAAACTTCTTTATTCTTCCCTATTTTTATATCAATCAAGGGAGCAGTTATTTATATGTTTGAACCATTAAAAGAGTAGCCCAAAATTATTTGTCAAGTTACAAGCTAGAACCATTCAAAAATTATTTGTCAAGTTACAAGCTAGATCATTGCATGCCCTTGCATATAACATGTTTTTCCCTTATTCACACATAATCCAACACTAAAGGGAGAACTACATATGGTTGAGTCCCTCTTTACTATAGTGTTTATGTAGATAATGCTCATTAATAGAGGGTTCCTTGAGTTTAGCTTGAATTTGTGAGCCCAGTAACACATTTTCTCACAAGGTACAAATACTTAAGGTGAAGAACTAGGTTTTAATCCATAAACAATCATATAAAAACTATGTGCATAAATAATATATATCAGTAGGAAGGTGATAAAAAACCCAAAAATCTCTAGATGGTCACTATATAATATAGTGAGTATTCCATATTGGACATATACATTAACATTAGGACACCTACATCAACACAAGTGTCCCAAGGTTGACACAAGTGTCCAAGACTCTAAAAATAATATTTCTAGAATTTGATGACTATATCATGATCTTGTTTTGGCATATTTCTAGATCTACATCTCATATCTATTTGCACATTTTTAGATAAGTTGATTCTTATCTCTTTCTAGTTTTTATATAATCAAATTATTGTTTTGAATGTACTTTCTATATTTAACATAACTTAGCATTTTAATAAGAATAGTCATTTATCTAAGTTTTTAATTAATTGGATTTATTTAAAATAGTTTTATTAAACTATTGTATTAGTTATTATAACATTTAACCCTCATCCAAACCATTAAAATTTGTTAAACAAGATGATACGAGTGCCATTTCTTAGCCTCATCAGTAGAGGAGGAGGAGGAGGAGGAGTTACCATTGACTATAGAGGGTACTCATATCAAATGCCTTAAAATTTTACCAATTAATTACAATGTATGTATTTGAGGAATATATATGTTTGAGATTATGTTTCATATAGATTCTATATCCAAAGGAATTTTAACAACATATTAAAGACCCTTGTGCTTGGTAAACACTAGAAATGGAATAGTCATTTTTACTAAACTACCTTGAAGAGGTGACACTATACGTCCAAAATTATTATGTTTATCACCATGAAATTATTTGACTATTCTTAATTTATATTTTAAATATTTCTCTATGTATCCAAGACTATGTAGGAGTCATTATACATGCATTTTCACTTAACCCATTTTTAATCATGACACTATGTATAAGTTATTTGTTTTTGTAATCTTGAATAAAGAGATCATGCTTATCTAAATCATCATCTTTAATTTGACTATCATATAATTTGATCATCAGATGTTGTATTGATGTTCTTGTAAATGTAATAATAATGTAGTCTATTGGATGCTCATATGTCTTAGGAGGAGGATGTACATTGTATGCATCATGTACTTATGAATTACTTGTATTTTATGTAAATGTAATAATAATTTATTCTATTGGATGCCCATATGTCTTAGGAGGAGGATGTACATTGTATGCATCATGTACTTCTAAATTATTTGTATTTTATGTTGAACCATAGTATAATTTAGTTTATTGGATGCCCATATGTCTTAGGAGGAGGATGTACATTGTATGCATCATGTACTTCTAAATTACTTTTATTTTATGTAAATGTAATAATAATTTAGTCTATTGGATGCCCATATGTCTTAGGAGGAGGATGTACATTGTATGTATCATGTACTTCTAAATTATTTATATTTTATGTTGAACCATAGTTTGGAAATAGATTACTAAAAAATTCATCTTTGTATTGTCATTTTTTTGTGCTCTAGCTTCTTTTCAGGGTGTTCTTCACTCAATATTATTATCATCACTAAAATCTTGTATCTTATTCCTTAACCTGAGATACTTATTTTTATAGTGCCTAATACACCTTTGATAGTTACAATATGCATTACTATCAAATCCCTTATGTTAATGCTTAATCATGTTAACCTCTAATGGTGGGGGGAGAGATATTAGATTGTAATAAATGAATTTTTCTAATAGAACATGACAAGGTTATGGTAGCCTTGTAAATTATCTCCTTGGTGTAGTTTTCAATTGAATCTTATTTTTTGGTTGTGAAACTATAATAACTATTACTTTTGTTTTATTCTTGATTTTTTATATTTGACCTTGTAGTTTATTTTTCTTTGAAACTTAATATTTGAATTAGATGGAACATTTGGTGCATACTTTATCTTGTTCAAATTTATGAGCTTGACTTATCTTTGTTTGATTGTATGGCATAACTCATCAAAATATTTGAATTTATCAAACATGATAGGCTCATGGAGTGGTGATAAAAAACTGTATGTGAATACATTTAATTCATTATCTTCCATATAATTTATCATCTTAGCTATCATATTTTGGTACCAATGACCATATTCACTTATTGGTTCATTTGACCCTTGTTGGAGTTTTTTAATTCATGCGTAAGATAACTTTTCACTGATATTGGTAGAGTAGTGTGTTATAAATTGATCTATTAAAGCGTTGAATGCTCTAACTGATTGAATTGTAATATCATAGAACCATCATAAATCATAGTCTTTAAATATTATTAAAAAGAGATTAGTTAATAATTTTTCATTATAAGCATAATCCAAGTACTCTGCATGGAATGATCAAAGATGGTGTTCATGATCATATTTACCTTTATATAGTGGTATCTTAAGATCTATAAAACATGTTTGTAATGGATAAGAGGTTATCTTAGGTGAAAATAGATTGTGAATTATAGTAAAGGAGTCCATTGAATGACTAGCTCTAGAAACACCTTGATTTAATCACAATGCCTTAATATGTAAGGCTATAACAGTTTGATCAAGATAGTATACAGTGAGGTTTATGCTAGAAATTTTTTAATAATAAAAGGATTTGTGTATGATGCATGTGTATATATATGTATATCAATATTATTTAAACCACGTGATGCCCCCATACCTAGGGATTTTAACATATATGTAACTAATTGTTATGATATAGAAATATAAGTAGTAGTAGTCACTAGAACACCTGAAGTAGAAGTGGAGACTTGAGTTTTTTTTCATATAATGTAATTTAGATTAATCTGTCATTCTTATTTGGGTTTGAATTAATATATTTAGTTAATTATTTATCATTAAATTTATCCACTTTCTTTTTATTATCTTTATTAGACTTGATAGTCATGATAAGTCTACCAATAGGATGTGTACCATGTTTTATAACAAAATTCATGTACAATTATAATTATTCCCAAGTCATTCTTGATTTTACAAATATTTAATTTAATGGTTCTTGTGTCTTGGGATCAATATCACAACCATGTGAGTTGATTAATGCTTGAGGTTGTAAATTATTCATTTTAGCATTTTTTTTGTAAATAAATTTAATTAATGCCAATATATAATGAATCCAAATAACAACTTCAAAAGTAACATAGAATGTGACAATGAAATTTAAAATATCTAACCAAAATTTATTCATTATTGTCATGATTTTAATTTAAAAATTAAACTTTGAAATTGCAAAGGGGATGAGATGTATAACTAGTTAAGGTGTGTTTTCTTTGTAATCTCTCATATATATTAATCCTAGTTGTAAATAGTGATCAAGTCCTACAAAGTCACTAACTACAAAGGATTATACCATCTTGTAGTTTCACTATCCCATCTTTAGGTTACATTGAGAATAATGTCTTGGGTCTAACCGCTTACTAATGCACCATAAGAATAAATAGTCGAAGGCTTCCTCTGGATAAAAAAAACCTTAGGCATTTCTAATATATCATGAGGTACATTAAAATTAAAACTTTTATATAATGATATATAATGGATCAATTATTTAGGCGATACCCCTCACACCATGGCTTAGGTAAAAGTGAAGATCTCTTTGCCCAAAATGATAGCTCCTATGAGTTATAAAATTACATGGACATAATTTCTACAAAAATAAGAAAATAAAATATAATTGAAATTGAAATTTGAAAACCAAATTAGAAATAAAGATTTTTTATATAAGAATTAGAAATTAATATGAAACCCTAGGACAAAAATTAGAAAAATAATGCTCCCAAATGTAT
Source organism: Torreya grandis (assembly GCA_037957365.1). Lineage (NCBI taxonomy): Eukaryota > Viridiplantae > Streptophyta > Pinopsida > Cupressales > Taxaceae > Torreya > Torreya grandis. Next base: position 394,482 of record JARHVA010004121.1, read on the forward strand.
GGGTTAACTAATATGTTTTACACTATTTTTTTATAGAACAATAAAATGTAGTAGTATGATTAATATTTGTAAAACTAGATAGCTATCAAAATGTTAAATATGTACAATAAATTAAATTTTTGATTTTAGAAATTAATAAATATAACAAAATGTTTTTTTGGAAAACACTAAGAATAAATATATTAGCTCAAATCGGGAACTCTATTGATTATTTTAGATATCAGAAAGTGAAAATTGGTAAAATATGTGATTGTGAATTATCAAGATGAAGAACATAATTTTAAATTATTTCTAGACAAATCCATCTTAGTTGGATTGAAGTGTAGGATACTTGAGTCTATTGGCCATGAACTTGTCATGGTTGACCATGGCACATGATTAACAAAGAAAGATAGATAAAGCAAGATTTTGATAGTGATAAATTAGAAACTAAATCTTAAAATATTGTTTGACATGACCACTATATGTGGACAACTTCATAGGCCTCTCAAGTCCATTTACCCTATACTTTTCATAGTTTACTATGAGGAAAATATAACTATTGTGCCTTATGCACCTTAGTCTGCTAAGTAGGATAGTATATTGTGACTCAAATTTAAGTTTCAAAAAATTCATTACTTTCCTTATGTTGTCTTTAAAACCCTAAGCTCACCTTGAAATCTTTAAACCTACAAAAAAATAAGAGTGTAATGGTTTGAGATGACCTCAATCACCACCTTAATGTTTTATGACTACCTACACATCTAATACTCCAAGAGGGAAATATAGTCAACTTAGTTCTCCCAATTAGAGTGATTGTGAAACTTTCCTCCATAAATATGTGTATGTAAATAAAAATGGTTTTTATTATTAAAAATTATAGTTATTGACTTTATATTAAATAATTTAGACTTGGCTCATGACTTCTCCTTGTGACTGATCTTGACTTTTGAAAGAATAGGGTATATTTTCTCAATATATAATAGTATGAAAGTGATCAATAGGTAATGCCAAACTAGGAATAATGAATGACATTTTATGTGTATGTATAGACCAACCTCTTTAATTTTTTCTTTATCTGACCTTATGAAATGTTAAATAAGACGCAAAATATTGATTTGAAATTTGGAAACTAGCCATTACTTAGCATGATATGTGCCTAGTCTAAGTGGATAGGAACATGACAACATTCATGTCTACCTAATGTCAACTTGTTATGAAATAAAAGGATAGTTATCTTAAGTGGGGGATATTTTGAAGGTGATACTAATTAGTTTGATCATTCAAATTTGAAATTTTTGTGTAGTAGTGACATCAAACAAAGGGTTGATCCCATATATAGAGGAATGGCGAATAAGAGTCATGTATTTAGGTGCGATTCATGTGTTTTAAGATATGATAAGATTTATAATTTTAAATTACTAATGATTATATTTATTCATCTACATCATATTATTTCATCAAGTTAGTTTCATTCAAAAAAATAATACAGAAAAGCTTCAAAAATAATGCATTCTTCCCTTCTTTACATTAAAAACTTAATCATTTATAGTTGCATCTATATATAGTGGATATAAAATAATAGTAGTTTTCATATTATATGAAATTTAGATAATTAATATTTATAGTTATATAAAATAAAAACTTTTAATTTCAAGTTTTTAGAACATACAAGATCCACACACAACACAAACAAACAAATTGCATACAAAAAAAAAAGATAATTTGTATTTAGAATTGTTTTGTATTCTTTCATGTTAAAAAAATTCATACAAAAATATATATATAAAATTAAATTATAATCCATCTAGTTTCACATCAAATTTAGTTTCATACAAATTTATTAATAATCAAAAATATAAAATTTACATTTAATCATTACATGCACAATTAGATCTTGGGATTCTAAAATTGTGTTATAAATATACAAAATCTAAAATGTAGGTTTTGATTTTCATTTGTATTATTATAGTTTAAATAATAATATAACATCTCATTTTATTCATATCAAAGTTACACTAAAATAAAAACATTCATTATAGTAAACATAGATAAATTTCTGCACTTTTAAATTATTAAACAAACAAAATCAACAACTACATCCTTTACATTTAATTTCAGTTTTATTAGAATTGCATGCATAAATAATATAAGGAAAGAAAAAAAGAAAGTATTTTAATTTTTTTATCTTATTAATTTAATTTCACTTAATAACATAGTTTCCTTTACATTCAAAAGACCTTGTTCAAAATGCAAACAATCCTAACAAGACATTACCAAAACAAAGACTTGACTCAGGAATAATAAAGTATAAATTTTATACAATAATAAGCCTAATAAAATCAAACAACACTTTAAAACATTATAAAAAAAAAATTCCTCACTCTTGAATGAGGTTTCCTAAACAAGTTCATTTACATAGAGGATGAGTGTTTTCAAGAGTGTTATCTCATGTACTAGAAAGCAACATTCAGAGAAACATAGTCTCAAAGATTTTTTTGAAATTATCTCACTCCACTCATCTTCCTAACCTTATCATTAGTGAATTAAACACTCTTTAAAAGAAAACCCAACTAATAGAATACCAACTATAAAGTACACCTTCTTGCCTGTCAAGCCAATAATTTATAAATTTTATTATTTTCCTCTTATCCTTGAGTCTAGCTTTGTCATACTTCATTCAATTCATGGATGGAATTATCTATGCAAAATAACTTGATAGAGAAATAAATTTTCCTAGATTTATCCAACTTAACTTCAACCAATTCTTAGAACCTAGTTAGATCAAGAGCATCACTATCTTGTCCTTATCAACTTTGGAGATTATTGGAAAACTATCACATCTCATTTTGTTGCTCATAACAAAAATTTTGACACAACATAAATATTTTGGTATAGACACAAACATCATTTACCCTTTGTTTCTCAATCTCTTTTTAGTACCTTATCATAGTCAACCTGCCCTTCTAGATCTTCCTATTCAAATATCTCAGCCAAACTAATAGGCCACCCATCACATCATCCTTTCATCAGTTGTCTTAGTAAGATCTCAAAAATTAGAGTACATGAAATTTAATGTGTTACTTTCTACATGTATAGTAACCCACATAGCTAAAATTTGTTACCCTCAAAATGAAAACACTTTGCCAAAACAAAATATATTTGGACAAATAAATAAAAACATCTATACACTTATAGAAAAAATATTAAACAAAACAAACAACTCGTTAAAACTCAAAAACAAATGTTTATCTCACTCTTGGATGATGTTTCTTAAACAATTTGATTTTCATAGATTATGAATGTTTCCAAAAGTGCCATCCCTTGTGCTATAAAGAAACATTAAAAATGGAATAGTTTCAAAGCTTATGCTATATGGATTTCACTCCAATATTCTTTCTAACCTTATCATCAGTCAATTAAATGATCTTGATGTGAAACCCTAATCAACATCATCCAAACAAGAAATACAAATCCACTTCATATCCCATTGAACTAATAACTTAAAATTTTTATTATCTTCCTCTTATCCTCAAGTCTAGCCTTGTCATATTTCATTCACTTCAATAATACAATTTTCTAATAAATCCAAACTTTATAGAGAAAACCAAATTTTTATACTTCTTCAACCTAATTTCAACCAATTCCTAAAACCTAGTATAGATCAATAGCTTCACTGCCTTATCCTTCTCAACTCCATATATTATTGGAATGTTATCACATCTTAATTTAACACCCTTATCAATTATTTTAACCCAACAAAACTATTATGGTATAGGCAAAAACATCCTTTACCACATGTTGCTCAAAATATCATTCCAGTATCTCATCCTAACCAATAAGCCTTTCTAGATATTTATATTAAAATACCTCAACTAAAATGTCCCAATCAACCACACCAATAAACCAATTATTGTACCAAATATCCCCTCTTTCTTTAAGTAAATGGTCACCCACTTTTTTTAGACTATGGTCTTAACTTTGAGCCCCTCTTCTATATGTTTATGCAAAATCTAGGAGAAGATTGATTATTGGTCTTTTTATACTTTAGCAAAATGCCATTGATATTGTATTCATAATTTAATTCTTTCTATTTGTCTTATGTCTTTGGGATTTTCCTTTTAGGACTTATGCAATTTCTCTTTGTCAGGTATTTTGTCCATTATATGAATTCCTTCAACCTTTTGTGTTTTGGACTTATTAGTGTTGACTTTTTTCATGGCCATTTTATCTAAGGAATCATGCCCTTCAGAATTATTGAGATCATCCCTTTAAACATTCCTTCAAACATTTTTTTTTGAGATATTTTTCCCTTCACCCTTACCCTTCAAGACTTTTGTCCTGGGTCTTTGTTTCCCTTCGAGCCAATTCCTTTAGAAAATTTATCTGAAACAAATCCTCTGACATATTTCCTTTATCCCTCCAGACTTACCCTTCAACCTTTATGAAGTAGATCATTATAGGACTTTTTTCAAGGATGAAATACCCTTGAAATTTTTGCCTGATCAAAATGACCCTTTGGCCTTAACCCACCTACCCTTCAGCATTTTTGAAAATTCCCTTCGGCCTTTTGAAAGTAACATTCAAGACTTTTGTCCTAGGCCATTTGCCCAATGAAAATGACCCTTCAAACTTTTTTTCATCAAATATTTTTTTTAGATGCAAAAAGCCTAAAATAATTCCCCACAACAATCTTGCCAATACAATTTTGTTGAAACAATGACCCAAGGGCACATACCCTTCAGGCTTTGTGCAACCTACCCTTTAGGAATTTTATCCTAAACCCTTTTCCTATCAAAAGTTTACCTTACAAAGTAGACACTTAAGGCATTTTTTCCATGAATTATATCCTTTAAACCTTTTGTACTTACCCTTTTGATTTCTTGAAATGATCCTTCAGACATTTTTGAGTGACCCTTAAACTCTTTTTGAAATAGCCACCTACCCTTCAAAAATTTTGTCTTAGGCCCTTTACCCTTTAGAACTTACCATTTAAGATAATTATCATGGCCATTTTGCCTTAAAAACTTGCCCTTCAAGACTTTTAACCTAGGCCCTTTTTCCCTTTGCACCAACCTTTCAAGACTTTTATCTTGGGACTTTGTCCTTCATCCAGTTCCTTTGGAGATTTTTTCTGAGAGATTTTTGTCCTTTGGATAGTTCCTTCAGATATATTATTTTAGAAATTTTTTCCCTTTGACCAATTCCTTTGGATATTTTATCTAAGACATCATGCCCTTTGGCCTTTGGCCTCTGAGAGTTACCCTTCGGGACTTTTGTCTCAGGACTTTTATCCTTTGAACATTCCTTAAAAAAAATTATCTAATATTATTGGGTATTTAGGATAATTTTTGTGGTTATTTTATCCAAAAAAATACCCTCAATGTAATTCCTTTGGACTTTGCATCTCAAATATTTTATCTGATGAAAATGCAGTCAATTTAGACTTTGTGTCTCAAACATTTTTATCGATGAAATAATAAATACCCTTCAAGATAAATACTTTAGACATTTTATCTAAAATAATTTCCCCAATGATATACATGACCCATAAAAAAGGCCTGTAATGAATTCCCTCACATAAAATGGCCAAAAACAATACCCTACTACTAATAATAATAGACCAAAATCCCTACAAAATTTCTAAGTTTCACCCCTACAATCAATCACTTTATTATATATTCTAAATCACTTTTAGGTTTATGTTTTTTAGGAGCAAATCTAGAAAAGACAAGTGTCAAACTCATAGGGAGTAAAAAATTCAGGTACCAAGATATACGGTGTGTGTTAACTCATATACCAGAGATCGATGGTGTAAAATCAAGCATGATAATAAAATGTTGTCTAGAGCGAGCATGATAATGATAAGTTTCACCCTCATAGGAATGTTTAAATAAAGTTTTATTTCAAAATATCAATGAGAGTGCTAAGTGGTAACATTATGAGAGCCCAGTACCTAGAGAACTAATAATGCATGGGAGCCTAGTACATTAATATCAATGGAATGAGATTAATGAATATTTTTAAAATATTCGAGGACAAGAGAGAAGTTTCCACATGGTGAAAAGCCAATAAGTGATTAGGGATGCTTTGAAAAAGATCCTAGGAAGCCCATGGATCTACCAAATGGCATTCTCATGTTCCATCATGCATAGGGATCTAATGGTGCAAGTCTCAGGTGCACTTTTCAAAGGTTTGGATTCAATGAGAGGCATAGGCAACATGCAATGCATAATCATGTTAGATTAGTTATAGTTAAATAATATTACTAGTTTGAAAGGATTGATATAGTGATACTTGTCTTTAATGCATGGCTGAGATTCCATTTGAAGGTGGTTAATCTAATATATCTAACAGTTTGTTTTCACAACCTATAAAAGAGGCATGTACAATTTTTTAAAGTGGTGCATATATTTGTAGTTTGCAAATAGTTTGAGCTATAATTATAAAAAAAATTCTCTATCTTTATACACATACACATGTTGTATAACTTTTGCAAAGGATATTTTAAATAGATAATTACAAGTAGACTATTATATGGTTTTAGACCACAATTAGAACTCATGATCTAACTATCACATGTAATAACCTTGCATGAACTTGGAGGATGAGGTCACCCCTTCCCCAATTTTATATAAATAATTATAATCCAATTTGGATTTTTATTAGATAATTTTTGAATATAGGAGCATCATCAGTTTTGACCACCATTGAATGTGTTTGTGTATTTTCTTTCCAATTTATATGTAATTAGTTGTTACTTTCGATGGTTGTATATTTAAATAATCTTTAGTGTGCAAAATCAATGAATGGATTCTTGATTATTTTGATTGATGTACTAATCTATAGATGTACAATATATATTGAAAGATTGGTAAATATATTGGTTAAGATACTCAAGTTTAAATTGATTCATAATTTTGATTATGCACGAGTGCTTTCTTGGATTTATTTTTTTGTGTGTGTACAACAATTACCTTAGATACTTCACTAGCCCAAACCATAATCTCCTGATTATGGGTGTGCAACAACGACTCTAAAAATAGTAATCTTTATCTGAGGCCTATGAATTTCTTATATCTTTATCCCCTTAGACTTTTTAGTCATGTATTACTATGTGTGTGTAATTGCTACTAGAAATATATGTAGGTTTTGAGATCACTTGTCCTTTTAAAAACTAACTAGGGAAGTGATTCCTAAAAACTAGAGAGACTTATTTTTTTCCTTACCCTCCCCTCCTTTTTTGAGTTTTTTTTAGATCTACCCACTCTCAATTAGGAACTAGTCACCCATCTAACTTGCATAGCAATTCACTACCCTTATCAGGAACCACACCTCCATCCAAAAACCTTGTCAATAACCTACATGCCCTACTTGTTGTTTCATCAATAGGTTTTAATAAACCTTATACCTACAACTCATGACTTGGAGTGGATTTTAACTCTATTGAGATCTTAAAACATTAGAGACTACCTCTTTTGATTATGGTGTGCATAAAACTTGCATCAATAGTTATACTGGCACTAGAAAGAGGGCCATCACCCTTGATAGTAGTAGTTATCCTTTATGTAGTGTTGCACTAGAATTACCTAGGAGAGTGACCAAATCTAATTTCCAAGCTAGTTTATTACTATCACCCTTGTCAAATCATAGGATACCTAGAACTATGCCAATAGTTCCAATTCAGAACAATCTACCTCCTCTAATAATGAATCCTTTACCATAGGAAACCCTTTATTTGTTAATTAACCAATGGCTCAATAACCACCCTGGTTGGTTGGATCTACTATTTTCATCCCAAGAGCTGTGCATGATTTACCTCAAAATATTGAAAAGTATCTACCATCTTTTTCTCCTTTAGGAGTAAGGATAGTAGAAGAGCATATCAAATATTCCAAAGCTACTTTAAAATTAATTAATATTCTCAATGAAGATGTTGCATACATATTATTTCCTTTTACATTAGTAGATGTTGCTTATGATTGGTATTTAAATCTAATGGAGAACTCCATCACTTTTTGGCATGAGTGTCAAGATGATTTTCTTGCACAATTTGGATAGGTTACCAATCCTAGCATAATATATCAAATCTTTACTAGTATGAAGAGAGAGAGAGTCTAATGAGCCTATCCATGCTTTCAATGTAATATTTTAAAATATGTACAACTGGTTAACCCCATGATACAAACTAGAGGAATCATTAGCATTGAAGATGTATAATAATTCATTGGATTTGCTTACTATGGTGTTCTTAAGGAGAGATGTTGTAGCTAAAATTTGGCATGAGTATTCAAAGAAGCCATTAATGTTGATAGACAACTCAATCTTTAGGTGCTTGCTATGTCCAACATCCACAATGACTTTCCCATGTTGAATCTGATTCCACATGCAAGGTAGAATGTCTTGGTATTCAATCAGAACCAGCTATATATGTTTCCTCCCATGATGTAAACAACATAGCCAAACTACATATTCTTGAATAATCACACGTAGGGTTATGGCTACCAATAAAATCAATAATATACTACATATCCTATTACTATTCTACAAGGTACTAACTGTACAAAGTTAGAACTAGATTCTATTCAAAAGATGGTTCAAAATTTGGGAAATGATTTCTTAAATATGTAGAGGATGGGAAACACCAATGGCCCAACAAATAATTATAATACTATATTTTATAGATACAACCAACCATTTAATAGGCCTACAAACAATATGAAGTAGCCTAAAAAGCTCCTAGATATCAACATAACAGAAATGGCTCTTCCCAATTGATGTAAAATACACAATACTTTTGAGCATGGTGAGCTCAACTACGTTGAATTTTGCACAACATTCAAAATCTTTCAAAGAGAAATGGTTAGACAAGATCAAATGCATAATGTGCCTGAGCATCATCTAGATCCTAGCTCTTCCAATACTGCCATGTTATTTGAAACTCATGAGTTTCCTTTTCCATATGAAGATGATAATGAGCCAAAGGATAACATGGACAAATTTCATGCTTTATAGTAGTTCTAGAGAGATGCATACAATCTAAGGAATAAGTAGCCACTCAAAACATCAACTCTACCAAATAACATGATGATTCCTCCTAATTATAAAGTAAATAATAATCCACCCCCTCCAAATGGGAACAATCAGTATCAAAATAAGGAGGAACCAAGTAAAGGAGGATACAACATTCTTGAGGATATGAATAAGATCAATTTGAATATAACTCTTCATGAGTTAGCTCAGATTACTAAATAAAAGGAGTTACTCTATAAGGCCATTATTGGTAAGATGCCTAAGTAGAAAGCAAAAGCATCTATAGACAAGTCAAATGCATCTAATACCAACATCATCAAAAAATCAAGCTAGAAGTTCCACCCTTATTACTAACTATTTGAGCATTTGGTAAGAATATTCATAACTATTTACTTGATTTTGGAGCATCTAAAACTATCGTGTCTACATCCATATGCCAAAATCTTGGTTTTACATCAAACCCTTTAAAGAGGATAGTTTCATAATTAGAGAAGATAGTGGTCCATGTAGTTGGTGAACTAAGGGATGTGCATATCCAAGTAGCCTTTGAACCTTGCATTTAAATGAACATTAATATTTTAGTGGTGGGCATACCTGAAGGCTATAGTCTGTACTAAGTAGAGACTGGTCCAAAGCACTCAATGGATATCTCTCTATAGATTTTTCCCATATATGGCTGTCATGGAGAGGATTTACAAATCAAATCAAGATTGATAGAGAGTTGATAATGAAGTATCCCATTATGGAGTATAACGTCAATAATGAAGAGGTAAGTATGAGTCACCTAGCCTTGGTATTTATACTTTTACTATGCAAAATCAAGTATAAAAGTCAAAATATGAATTTTCCAATTAGATATGGACTCTACACTTGGATGGCACTAGATCCAAGCAAGGATTAGGCATTATAATCAACTTGATTAATCCACAAGGTAAAAAATTCTTGTCAGTATATAGATTACAATTTTTATGTACTAATAATAGAGCTAAGTATGAAGCTCTAATTATAGGATTATAGTTTGCACTTAAGAATAATGTGAAAAAAAAACTTGTATTTGGTAACTCAAAATTGGTGGTCAATCAAGTTATAAATAAATACCAATGTAAGATGTCTTATTTGAAGAGATACAAACATAGAGCGTGGGACCTGATTTGAAGCTTTGAAGCTTTCAACATAGTAGCACTTCCTAGAAAGTAAAATTAAACTACTAACTCATTAGTTATTGTTGATACTAATTAGGATCCACTAAAAGAATCTAAAGTAAAAAATTTCTTAATTGAATTGGCATTGTTTCCCTTTGTTCTAGATAATGTAGAAAATTTACAAGTCTTTAATGATAACCAATAGATTATACAATTTTTAACTAATTAAAGGGAATTCAAATCCCAAATCATTGACGATAAGGACATTAATCACCTTTTTCAAGTGGAATCAGATAAAAAGGGTGTTCTTTAGCTCAAAGAGAATTGAATTCTAGCTGAGTGTTTCACATAAATTTTTCTTTATTTCTAAGAATAAATTTGTAAAACTTAAAAGAAGGGTGAGGTTAGTATAACCTAGATTTGGTTTACATTCCATGATCCAGATGGTTGTAGATACTCCTCTTTGTCTTGGGAAGATGACCTATAGATAAGAAATCACTAAAGAAATGATTGATTAATTAGGTATTACGATGGATTGCCTAGTAATCTAGATCCAAGAAGTACAAGCTTTCTTGGAGGTTGTCAATCCACACTTTTAAACAATTAATTTTTGAGAATGAATGATAAATTGCTTACATGAATAATAAAAACTATTGAAATTAAATACAAGAAATTTTTAAAAAGAGATGAATTTAACTAATTATAGCAATAAATTATTAGATATTAATGCTAAATAAACTAGACATGGTTTAAAAAATAGGGTGATATTCTATGATTAGGTAGAAAGTTAGAAAGTGAGATTTGGTTAGGGTCTAATAGGTCAAATAAGCTTGCTATTAGAATTGACACACAATGACCATCAGTGATTGGGTAAGACCATCGACACTTAGCTAAACATTAGAAATTGTGTTACCATCAGTGGTTATGGGTAGACTATTGGTGGTTAGGTGACTATCAATGGTTACTATCAGATTTGGCTTGGGTAAAAGGAAGTTTGGTTGGGAAGGGTGAAGAAAAGTTTTGGAGAGAAATTAAAGAGCTAATTACTAAAAATAGATACTTAATTTTGTCAATAGTCTAAAGAACATTGAGGTGAGTATCTAAAAATGTGTTGTAGACCCTGAAGCAATTATGATAGAGTGACAATAGCTTGGCTATTGATTAATGATTAATAACACTTTTAATCTCTTGCATGGTCATTAGAATCTAGAAGAATACCTACACAAGGAGATCTAATGTGAAAATTTGATGATTATTGATCTCCCTCATTTCACCTCCTCCTCTTCTCTTTATATAGGAAAAATGGAGTGGTGAAACAAGAGGTTAAACAACTAGTTTAACAAGTTGTTCAATTTTAGCCTTGACATGCATTGATTATGCACATGGATCAAATAGCTAAAAATAAATAAGTAAGTTCTAGCTGAGTGGTAGTTAACCCTTAAGGTGGTTAAAGGTTAACCATTTGTGGTTGAGTCTAACCATTGGTGGTTGGGTGACTATCAGTAGTTAGGGCCAAACTATCAGTGGTCAAGAGGGCAAAGGCAAAATGCTTAAGGTTACTCATTGTGACTTAGGTTTGGTAGTTGAAAAGTTGTGAAGTGGTCCCAAGGGGGTCCAAGGGTAATCCAAGGGTCAGCATAATGTCTATAACTATAGTTTATGGTTTTATAGTGTCTACATTTTACCCTTTTTTGTTATGTAGTTTGTATCAGTAAATTACAAAACAAAAAAAAATGGAAGGTGGGTCATAAGTTTGGCTACCCTGAGTATGGGAGGAGGCATTCCCCTTTAAACTGGGAAGTGATGAGGTAAAATAGAATCAAGTGTGAGTTTTATAAGTGTGTAAGTGGGTATTATAGTTAGTGATTGGTTAGGCACTAAAGCACAAACATGCACAAATTATGGCTAAGTGTGATAGCCAAAATCATGCATTGACTAGGTTACCCTAGTTGAGGTAGTTAGATAACAATAAGGTTAGTACTGAAAGGTTAAGTGATAATTAAACCAAGTGACCACATTTAGGTGTGGAGGATAGGCTTCACTTGTAAATGCAAGTATCCTAGGTAAGGTCAATGCATTCATAGGTATCCAAGGTAGGAAGTGCTTGTGAGAAGACACAAATGGGTCAGTGCACAAAAGTAGAATGAGTTTAAGTTGTTCAATATGGTAATGTAATTGTAGTAGTAAAAATGACCAAGGGAAGGTCATTATAAACATTCAAAATTTGGGCCAAAATGACCAATGTCAAGGCTAGTGGTTGGGTATTTGGTTGGCAATGTTCAGTGGTAATTCAATGTATGGTGTAGGTAAGGTGGTTGGTGTAAGTTTGGTAGTTGTGAAAAAAATTTAGTTATAATGGAATAAATATATTAGGAGGTCAACCATAAATGGCTAGGCTCAACCATCAATAATCTCCCAACAACCATCAGTGGTCAGACATCAGCCCTAAAAGGGGTGAGTTTAAAAGTCAATTAAGGATTATATTGCCTCATTTGAAATATTGTAGCAATTAAGTTATGGTGAGAGAAGAAAAATGGTTTCAATTGGCAAGTGATTAAATTGAGTGATTTATAGAGAAAATTGAGTGTATTGAGGTTGATTAGGTGTGGTTGATTGAGATTTGACCTTTGAGTCTGAGTAGCTAACCAAGATGCAACAAAGATGAGGGAGAGCACAGGGCTAGGTAGTAGTTCTGATGGTTCCTCTATATCAGTGACATGGAATGAGGTAGGTTTTGCATTTAAATTGGATTATTTTCTCAAATTATAGTAATAAATGATTAAATATTAATGTTAAATAAATTAGATGTGGTTTAAAATATAGGGTGATGTTCTATGATCAGGTAAAAATTCAAAAAGTAGGATTTGGTTAGGGTTTGATAAGCTAAATAAGCTTGCTATTAGAATTGACACATAGTGACCATCGACAGTTGGGTAAGACTATCAATGGTTAGGTGACCATCGATGGTTAGGTAACCATCATTGGTTAAGGGCAAATCATCAGTAGTTAGGTGATCATCGATGGTTAATATCAGATTTAGCTTGGGAAAAGGAAGTTTGTTTGGGAAGGCTAGAGAGAAATAGAGGAGCTAATTACTAAAAATAGATACTTAACATTGACATTACTTTGAAAAATGTTGAGGTGAGTGGATAAAAAATTATTATAGACCTTGAAGTAATTATGATGGAGTGATAATATATTGGTTGTTGATTGATGAGTAGTAACACTTTTGATCTCTTTCATGGTCATTAGAATCTAGAAGAATGCCTACAAAAGGAGATCTAATGCACAAGACTCTGATGATTATTTATCTCCCCCCTTTTACCTCCTCATCTTCTCTTTATATAATAAAAAGGGATTGGTGAAACAAGAGGTTAAATAATCAATTCAATAAGCTACTTAATTTTAACCTTGACATGCATTGATTATGCACACTAATCAAATAGCTAAAAATAAAAAACCAAGTTGTAGTTGAGTGGTAGTTAACCCTTGAGGTGGTTAAATGTTAACCATTATTGGCTGAGGCTAACCATAAGTGGTTGGGTGACTATCGGTGATTAGGGCCAAACCATCAATGATCGAGAGGATAAAGGTCAAATGCTCAAGGTTAGTCATTGTGACTTAGGTTTGGTAGTTGATAAGTTATGAAGTGGTCCCAAGGGGGTCCAAGGTTGATCTACGGGTCAGTACAACATCTAGAACCAAAGTGTATAGTTTTCTAGTGTCTACATTTTGACCCTTTTTTATGTAGTTTGTATTAGCAAGCTACAAAACAAAAAAAATGAAAGGTGGGTCATAAGTTTGACTGCCCTGAGTATGCGAGGAGGCATTCCCCCTCAAACTAGGAAGTGATGAGGTAAAATGGAATCAGGGGTGGGTTTGATAAGTGGGTAGGTAGGTTATGGATTTGGTGATTGGTTGGGTAATAAAGCACAAACATGCACACAATTTATGGCTAAGTGTGATAGCCAAGATTATGTATTGACTAGGTTGCCATATGTGGGGTAGTTAGATAAAAATAAGGTTATCACTAGAAGGACAAGTGACAAGTAGATAAAGGACCATATTTAGGCATGGTGATTAGGTTATACTTGTAAATACAAGTCTCCTAGGCAAGGTCAGTGCATTCACAAGTATCTAAGGTAGGAAGTGATCCCAAAAAGACACAAATGGGTTAGTACACAAAAATAGCATGAGTTCAAGTTGTTCAAGATGGAAATGTAGTTGTATTAGTCAAAATGACCAAGGGAAGGTTGTTATAAAGCATGTAAAAGTTGGGCCAAAATGACCAATGTCAAGGTTAGTGGTTGGGTATTCAGTTGGCAGAGTTTGGTAATACTCTAATGGTATGGTGGAGGTAAAGATGTTGGTGTAAGTTTGGTAGTGAAAACATTTTAGTTATAATGGAAAAAATAAAATGTTAAGAGGTCAATCATTGATGTTTGGGGTTGATATTAAATAGTCTCCTAACAACCATTGGCAGTTGGACGTCAACCCTAAAAGGGGTGAGTATAAAATTCAATTGAGGATTATATTACCTCATTTGAAAACCCACAGTGATTAAAGTTGTGGTGATAGAAGAAAAATGATGGCAATTGGTGAGTGATTAAGTTGAGTTATTTACAAAGAGAGTTACATGTATTGAACTTGATTAGATGTGGTGGATTGAGAGTTGACCTTTGAGCATGAGTAGTTAACCAAGATGTAACAAGGATGAGGGAGAATACATGGCCAAGTAGGGAATTTGAGGGTGCCTCCATGTTGGTGATTATAGAATGAGGTGGGTTCTACATTTTAATTGGCTTGTTTTCTCAAAGTTGTTGCTTTTTTTGGTGAATGTGGTATTTTTAGACCTAGGGGTAGGGTTAAGGTTTAAGAGTATCAGATTAGGAGTTGAGAATGGTAGAGGGGGTGAAATTTTGGAGGGGTAGTGTAGGTAGGGGAAGGTAGAAAGTTTAGAATTGATAAGCTAAGAAGGAAATCACTAAATAAAATATAATTTTAGTTAAATGTTTTTAAAGGATTGCATTTTTTTAGATGAAGTTGAATTAATCTTAAAACACAAAGAGTAAGTTGGATAATGAGACTAAATGTGAGAAAAGATAAGACAATCAAAACACAAATGTTTTAATGAATGTATCAACAAGTAGGTATGAGATGAATAAGAAGAAGGCATGATGCTTCTTCATTGGCAAGGACTAATAAAAAATTAAGTTAGAGTGGCTTATGAATATAATCCCTTTGAATGCTTCACATTAGCATTCATTAGTTGGTTAAAAAAAATTCTTGACCACCTTGTGTCAAGTAAGCTCAGAAATCCCTTCTTTATAGAGTTATACAGGGGAGGTGGATAATGATGGAACCTTCTTGTGAGACTAGCATGCTTCTTTTATAGGCTATCAAAGAGCCAGTATAAACAAGTCCATATCATATAAGGTGTAGACTAATCAATGTGGGAAGTCTGCTTGTGAAAGTTGATTAAAACTTCTAAAATTATTTGTGCTTTGTCTAATTTGATAATGGGTCTTTTGATCGGGAAACTTATCAATGTGAGAAGCTTCTCATGAATTTATATGCTTTTACAAATGATTTACTCATCCATCCTTTAAGGGAGTGGTCCATGCTTTTTTATAGTTATCCTTCAATGGATCAGTCTACCTTATATTGAGAAATTTTGATTGTTTATGGTAGCTTTCCTTTAAGGGAGGAGTCTATGAATTCTTGGAATGACCCATAGAATATATTATTTTGTTTGCTTGTGTTTGTGATTTTTTGAATTTTTGTTTTGTTTTTCCTATTGACTTCGATTTGCTTATATAGGATCAAAAGGTTCACCTTTATGAAGGCATAACTAGAGCACAATAAGGTTGATGATGGGTAAAAGAGGTTTGAGAAATAACAACCATGGGAATCCATCCCAAAAAGGGATGGAAACTACCATGAGAACCATGCCATGGGTAGAGCCATGATACCCATGTTCAAGATTAGGCAAAGGCTATAACAGATAATCACATGATTCAACTTTAATCAAGCATCCTTAAAATAAGGGGATGCATGTGAGTGAAAATAAGGGATGAGATTAAGTTATACAAAAGGTGAGTTCAATCTTATTTTAAAAAAAGGGTGTAGATGTGAAGCATTAAGGGGCTCAAGTTCTAGTTTTCATTCAAGAGAGGATGACTAGTAAGCTCCTGATCCATACTTGTGGGTTATGATATAATGTCTAAGCCAATTGAAATCAAACTTTCCATGCTTGCTTTTCTCCATATTGGTGGCATGTCAATTTTCCTTTAGGAATAAGTCTCCAATATTTAATTCTTGTACTTTGAGGTGTTTTTTATAAGTGTGCTTTATTCACTCTTGATAGACACAAAGATGGGTAAGCACAGCTAAACAACATTCATCAAGTAGCTCAAGTTGGTCTAAACGTTCTTAATTATAATCACTTTTAGACATGATATCTATAGGGATATACGAAGAGAGGTAATTTTGAGTTTAAGAGGAAAGATAAACTCTACTCCAAACATAAGAGAGAAAGGGGTAGCACCCATAGGGGTTCAAATGCTAGTATGATACTCCCATAAGGAAAAGGGGATCTGTAAATATTAATCCTAACTAGATGCATTAACCATTTTAGTTAGCATGTTGTTGAGATTTTTTTTAGAAGCTTTGGCTTGTCCATTTGCTTGAGGATAATAGGGTGAAGATAAACTTAACTTGATATTGAATGCATCATGAAGATCTTGGACTTGTTTGTTTTTAAAATATTTCCTATTATCGATGATAATTTTATGAGGAACACTAAAATGATAGATAATATGATGGTTGATAAAAATTGATAATCTTTTAATCTTTAGTTGAGATGAGAGGAATATCCTCTACCCATTTGGTGAAATATTATATTACAATGATTATAAAATGATGTCGCTATGCAGAATGGGGGTTAATTTCACAAATAAGATTCAGACCCCATTAGAATAAGGGCCATAAGTCCTTGGAAACAAGGAGACTATGACTAGGTGCATGATTTAAATTGGCATGTTTTTGACATTTAACACATTTATTCACACAGTCACAAAAATCTTGGTAGAGAGTAGGCTAGTAATAGCCAAGGTGAAGGATACATTTAGCAATGGCTAGGCTGCTAAAGTGCCCTCTACAAATCCCATCATGTGTTTCCCTAACAACATGAGAGGATTCATAACTATGTAGGAAACAAAAGAGGAGACAATCAAAGCCATGTTTATAAATAATTCCCCCTAGTATGGTATAACATGAGGTGATCTGAATAAATTCTCTTTGAGCATTCCTAGAAAGGTTAGAAGGAATGATGGCAAGGTTGAGATAGTTAAAGGTCTATTAATACCAAAGGTCAACTTGGGTCTCCTCCACATTGAAAATGGTAGGAGAGTTTGATTTGATATAATAAGGATTGGTAAGTTGATGGATAATGATAACTAGTTTAGATTTAGAGGGTGAAAATAGGATTTGGGAAGTGAGATAAGCCATTATGTTGAAAACTTGTTCATAGAGTGTGGAGTGACTTGGATAAGTTAATGTTTAAATGATGCTAATATTACATTAGTTAGTTGTTTGTAATATTGTAAAACATCATGTTTACATTGATAAGAGCCATTGATTTGATTGACCATGAGTTGGGATTCACCGAAGATGATGATTTTTTTGATTCCCAAAGCTAAAGGAGTTTGGAGACTTATCATGAGGGATTCATACTCAAACATATTATTGGTACATTGAAAATCTAGCTTAAAGGATAAAGGAAGAGGCTCACTATGAAGGGGGATAAGGATGATGTCAGATCCCCCACCATGTTGACACTTCGATCCATCAAATAACATGGTCACTTAATAGGTAAAGTTTTCTTGAGAAAGGGTAGTGATGGACTCATCAAGAAACTTAAGAGGAGGAGGTTGGTTGTTTGATAAGGGTGATTTGACCAATTAGTCAATAAATACTTGTCCTTTAATTGTCTTATGCTAGAGTAAATCAATGTCAAAATTAGCTAAGACCATGAGATACTTATCCATATACTAGTTTTGGTATGGCTTGGAGTTCATATACTTGAGTGGGTTGGTATTGGTTATGACATAGGTCTTGTGGTTGAGAAGGTAATGGAAAAGTTTTTTGGCCACAAATACCAAGGTGAGGTAAAGTTTCTTGATATGGGTGTATCAAGTCTCATACTCTACAAGTTTATGACTAATTTAGTAGAGATTGATCTTTATGTTTCTCATCTTGATGAGCTAGCATTACCCCTAAGGAGTGGTCAGTGGTAGAAATATAAAGTTAGAAAGTTTGATCTTCTTTGGGAGGAATGAGGATGGATGGAGACAGAAGGTACTCTTCAAGTGAATCAAAGGCCTTTTGATAGTCTGTATTCCACTTAAGAGATGCATCCTTCTTCAAAAGGTGGTGGAAAGGTTGGTATTGATTTAAGAGCTAAGAGATAAAGTGATTAATGGATTATAACTTCCCCTAAAAGTTTTGGAGTTACTTGAGGTAGGTGGGAGGAGGAATTTTTAGGATTGATTTGATTTTGGTAGGGTTAACTTTGATTCCTCAAAGGGAGATGATAAATCCAAGGATATTTCCTGACAAGACTCCAAAAATACACTTCTTAGGGTTGAGGCAGACATGGTAATGGATGAGTCTTTCAAAGATAACCTTAAGAATGGCCAAATTATCTTTACGATATTTGGATTTCCTCATAAGGTCATTGACATAGTCTTATATGATTTTCTGAATAAGGTCATGGAAGATGTAGGTCATACCACTTTGGTAGGTTATACTAGCATTATTTAGACTAAAAGGAATGACCCTATAGCATAAATTTCCCCATGGGGTGATAAAGGTAATTTTATGTTTATCTTTAGGGGCAATTAAGATTCGATTATAACCTGAGAACCCATCTATAAGAGATAACATCTCATGGCCGGTTGTAATATCAAAAAGATGGTCAATGCTTGGCAATGGAAAGTCATCCTTTGTGTAAGCAAGGTTAAGGTCATAAAAGTATACACAAATGTGAAGTCCCCTTATGGATTTGGTAATAGGGATGACGTTAGAGACCCATTGGGGATAATCAATGGTTGAATGAAATTCATGGATAGGAGACGTTGAGGTTCTTATTTGACTAGAAGGGTTATGCGAGGGTGCATCCAATGAAGTTTTTGCCTAACTAGCTTGGCATCACAGTGGTGACTATATTGTGGGTAGAGATAGAGGGGTCAATTCTTGGCATGTCTCTGTAACACCAAGAAAATGATACGCTCTGGTGTCATAAGAAGGAGGGGAAGTCTTGAAGCTCCCAATAATTTAGTGATTATCCAATTTTAACAATGCATAGGTTATTCAGAGTACCCAAGTTGATATCTATAGTGGATTTGTTCAACATATTTGAAGATTTAGTGGGCATAGATTTGTAGATAGAAGAAAATTTTTCACCTAGACAGGTAAGAATGAAATCCTCATCCTAACATTGAATGATATTAATGGTGGGAGTGTCATTAACTACCATCTTAGGATGAGTCAGAGCAATGGTCATGGTTGCCCCATCCTTTTGATAAGTCAGTGGTCTAAGGATGATCATGTTGATGAAAAAAATTTAGGTGTGATGACATCTAAATCCTTACATTCTGATGGAAAAGGGACTAGTGATGATGGGATTTCCTCATCAATGATGGTAATGGGAGGTGGGTTGGTTTGATTTTTAAATGGCATAAAATTAAGGCCATGATTTTCTTGAGGTTTTTGGGTCTTGATTAGAAACAACTCATGTGGTCTATGTTCATATTGCCCTCAACCAAATCCTTTCCAAGCACACCTATAGAGATATGTCTTGAAAAACTCTACTTTATCCAAATAGGAGAAACTAGAGGTGAATGGTCAAGGTGAAAAAGAGGTGGAAAAAGTGTCAAGGGGCTTATCAAGTCCCCCATAGATGAAATTGGTTTGACAAGTTGAGGGTCAAAAAGGAATAATGGCTCCTATATTGGGGCATAACTGGGTTGTTGGTCAATATTCCCATACTCTTGGGGAGTATGAAAAGCATCCAATTTCAAAAGGCATTACTCCCCCAATGAAAAACATTAGAAGGTTGATTCCAAAGGGTCCATTATGGGGATTTAGGTGAAAAGGATGAATGAACTGGTGGTTGCTTCAATGGTAGAAGAGGATGTGGTTGCATATTTTATTGATGAAATCTTATTGGATGGAGGGAGGATAACTTCATTAGGTTGGTACATCATGTTACATGATGTAAAAGGACTTGGGTCAGCTTGTATGGTAACAACTTAACCTTTGTGTTAAAATTTGATGCATCAATGTAGGTTGGATGGCACACATCACATGGAATGAATCCAAGGGAATCCCAAAAAAACATCATATTAAAACTCACCTTCTACTATATATAAAAGCTTAGGAAGCATGTGGGGTCCTCGACAAATGTGAAGGACAACAATTTATAAAGTTGTGTCCATGGTGTAATTAAATGATCAGAGCATGACTGAGGTTTCTAACATAATGTTCTCTAGTAATTTGAGTTGGTTATATGCATGGGAGAAGATAATGTTTATGTCAATCCCCCATCAATAATAACCCTCTTGATGTAGGTTTGGTTGAAGTGTGTGGTAATGAAGAGGGGATGATTTGGATCATCTAGATTGATGGAGAGTATTTTTGAATTGTTAAAGGTAACAAGGTTGGAAAGTTGAAGAGCTCCAATAAAGGTTACTATAGGTTATGGTTATTCTAGTTGAACCTCTATGGATTACAAAACCTCTAAAATCACTTGGTGGTGATGGGGTGAGGTATTTATTAATTCATATAAACTCATCTTTATTGATGTTTGGTGAAGATATTTTAGAACTACTCATTGGATTGACTCAAAAAGGTTGGATTGAGAGGGACCCAAGATGGATATCTTGGGTTTAAGAGAAGGTAAAGGTATTTGTTATTGGCTAGGTGATTGGGTAGTGGAAGAGGAATATGTCCATGAAATGTTCACCTTTACCTTCCCCTTATCTATTTGTTGAGCCTGTGATCATGTGACTACATGGATGGTATGGATTTGGGAGAGAGTCAGGCTAGAGGATTTCTTAGTTTCTCTTCACTCTAAGGTGAGAGTGGGGGAGTAGGTAAGTGTTGGTTGATGGCTCTTAGTTCTTATATTAGTGGTGGGATTATAGGAGGCTCATCTAACAATAATTCATCCTCATGATACAAATGATGGATTAATACTTGGAAAACCTTATAGTTTTTTGTATCATGCCTAGGTGTTATATGGTATGAGCATACTAATTTTTCATTATACTAGGATGGTTTAGGACTATGTGGGTCAAATGGTTTGATAGGTGGCAAGGTTAAGCAATATGCATGCAACAATCTCTGGAGGATGATTGAGTAAGACTTGGGTAAAGGTGGCAAGGATGTTAGTGTTTGGGTTTTAATTGTTGAGATGAAAGCTTTCTTACGAGTAGGCTTAGAAGTAGGAGTTTTGGGAGGTGGATTATTCTTTGTGGTCGATGGTTTGGAGGCCAAATTTTTATAAGTATTAGGATTGGTAGTGGGTGATATAAAAATAGAAGGTTTAGAGTTGTGGGATGCTTGGTAGTGGAGACTTTGGAGGTTGAGGTCATGAAGAGGATAAGTAAGGGCTTAGATAGAAGAGGAGTTTGGGTTGTCTTTAGGAGATGCATTTTCTTAACTGAAGGATGAGGTCCTAGGATGGAAGAAAGATGTGGTCCCAAAATGGAAGGCAAGGTAGAAATAGGTGGTAAGGCTCTAGTTTTCTAGATCCTAGATGGTTCCTCTTTCTTGGTTGGCTTGAATTTTGGTGGGTTAGGTGGTGTTAAATCCACCTTTAGTAGAGGATGAGTAAGGCTCTGAGTAGGGAACAAGCCAAGGTTTTTAATGGTTTTGGTTAGGATGGGAGAAGCTACTTGGGTTATTTCATGTGGAGGTGGTTTGGTTGGTTCAAATACAACTTGAAGGGTAGAGTTTTCTAAAGGTTTGGTTTGGTTATGGTGGGTTTAATAGTGGAAATGAAAGTTTGGGATGATAGTTGCATGGTTGGAGGCTCTTTCTTGGTTGGGCAAGGAAGCCTGAGATGGTTCTAAAATATGGCATGATCTATGTTGGATTGGGATAAGTACTTCAATTTTTGAACCAATCTAGATAAGGGTATATAAATGGGTTTGATCACTTTGATATTGATCTCAAAGGACAAACCTATGGGTGGAGCGAGAGGAGTGGTTACCTCATCCTTTTCCTCAATAAAAGGGTCTAAGGTTTGGGAAGAAAAGCTTCCAATAGGAGAGGTAGGTATAGTGGTCTCTTCATTAGGGATGCTTTCTAACGGAAGAGTGGATTGTTGTATGATAGAAAAAAAGGATATGGTGGTAATGGCTTCTTCTTTTGGTATGTCTTCCAAAATAAAGGTGGGTAACTCCACTACCTCGATAAGTGGAGAAAGGGGAGTGGTTGGTTCCTTTGTCTCATTTTCCAAATTAATGGAGAGTGACTCCACTACCTTAATAAGTAGAGGGGAAGGAAAGGTGGTTTCATCAATGGTTTCCTTAATAATTAGTTTACTAAGGACTCTGTTAATGGTTTGGACCTCATGGTTGTGAGAGGATTCTACTCTATTGTTTTCATTTTTTATGGAAAGGGAATGGTTAGGGAATGGCTATCTAAATATGTCAATTTATTGATTTAGGGGTACGTTGGGGTTATCCAACACAATTTCCCCCTTGTTGATGAGATTTTGAATGACATTATTGAAGGTATTGCACCTACTAACATCTTTTCCAATGACATGATGGAAGGCACATAATTCATTCTCCTTATATTAACTAGGTACAGGATGAGAGGAATCAAATTGTTATGGAGGTTTGATCAGTGAGATTTATATGACATTCACTTTCAACAACTTTTCCAAGACCAAAGCATATCACTCCCTTAGTAGAGTAAATTACTTTTGATTATTTCAATATGGTTTTATAGTGTTCTAATTAGAGGAACTAGAAGATTTGGGTTGGTTAACAATCGATGGAGAAGTAGTGTTAAGGACAATCACATTCATGGTTCTCTTATTTTTGGTGTTAGTGTTGGTTTGATTATTAGATTTGGAGGAGGGAGCCTCATTTGATTTGAAGGTGGAATTATTGTTTCTCAATTTTAAATTTCCCTAATCAATGGATCTATTCTCTAACTTATGTGCCATGGTGAAAGCCTCATCAAAGGTCCTAAAAATCTTAACCCAAAATGGAGGAAATGTGTTTGTTATAAGCTCGAGCAAAGAGTTCAATCAGCTCAGGTTGGGGCAAAGAGAAAGAGAGTTGATTTATCAAGATTCTCCAATGAGATATGAAGTTATTTATGGACTTGTCATAAAATTACCAAATGTAGTAGAGATTGGTGATGGAAACTTTCTTACAAATGTTTATGGAAAAGTGATCTAACAAAGTCAAAGTTAGTTTGGTAAAAGAAAAGAGGGAGTGATTTATAATAGCATTGAACCAATCTAGTGTCAGACTTAATAGAAACATAGAAAAGGTGTGAATAAGGAGAGCATCATCATAGGTAATCAAATAGAAATAATGCCTAAATACTCTTAGATGTTGTTGAGGGTCTTTCTTACTCTGAAATTTTGAAAATTTTGGAAGTTCCCATTGATGAGGATAAGGTCAAATGGGGATGGATGGATGAATTGGTTCATTGTAGATTTGGTAATAAGATAAGAGGTTATGGGCATCAAAAATAGATGACTTCAAAGTAATTTTTTTGTGTTTGTGCATCCCCATAGTTATAAGGTAGATTATGTTGGGTTTGGGTAGGTGCAACATATGGATAGCTAGTGGGGGGTTGAGAAGTTGCCACATATTAGTATGTGTACATGGGTGTTTGGGATGATGCCACATATGAATACTTGAAGGTAGAGGTACATATCCCTTATGGGTTAGGGATGTATCTTGGGTTTTATACAATAGGCACCTATTGGGGGACTCACATAGGTTGGGTTGGAGGTATGGTTAGCTTAGTAGATAGAGGATAGGTGGTAACTTTGGTACTGATGGGTGAAAGGAGAGAAGGTATGGGGACCACCACACTTTGTAATGGAGTGGATGTAGGTGGGTTAGAAATAAGATGAAGGGTGGTGACACTAATAGAGGGTAATCCCATGGTAAGTGGAGTATTGGTACCCAAATGTTGGGTTACTCCTATACTAGAAGGGTTGTTAGTTGGGGTAGAAGGTATTTGGGTGTTGGTTGGTTTGGTGGGTTGGTTTTGGATGGTGGTATTGGTGGGATTATTGGTAGAAGATGATACCTAGGTGACTAAAGGTTAGGTGTAAATGGTGGTAATAGAAGTGTTACCCATAAGGTGGGATGGCATGCCATAAGATGAGTCAACAGGGAAAATTGAAATAGGGGTATGGTGGGATATGTTATTAACATAGTGTTAGAGGGCTATGGGGTTGTTATCTAGAAATGTGTAAAAATCCCTATCACTTTGGGCAGTCATCTGAGGGATGTTAGGACTTCTTGAAGGATGGGGATAACTCTCTACATCTTAGATGTACTCTGTGGATGAAGGATAAGAGAAAGATGGATGATTAGGAGGTGGATCATGATTTGCTTGTTTTCTTAGTTATTGCCTAGTTAAAACCATGTAAATAAGGAAAAAAGGAAGACAAAAGTAATCTCACCACTCAAATAAAGAGAAGACAAGAAAAATTCAATGAAATGAACAACACACTAAAGCACATTAAATCCTAAGGTTCCTTTTAGTCTCTCTTGTGGCTTATGCCTTAATTTTGAAGCAGTAATGAAGACCAACTTGGGCTTGTAGAGTAAGTACTAAAAGAAGACATCTAAGTATGGTTTAAGGTAGTTAAAGGCTCTCAAGATCTATACTATAACTTGGTACGTGGCTTGATATTAGGGCCTACCCCCTCACTTCATACACCATAGTGATAAGGGTGTCAGGTGTTTACCCAAAACATATCGAGTTGCTAGAGATTATACTCAACCAGTGTACTAAGTTGGTTATCCCCTTGGTTTTGAAATCCAAGTAGGATAACTAGGAAAGGTGATCGCTAGGTAATGAAATCTCAGTTGGGCTTTATATCAATATTTTTATGCTTGATTAGGTGTAAGTGGTTTGGTCTTGTGTGTGTGATAAGAGTGAGGCTATAATTAATTCACTTGATTAATTAAGCTATGTGAGCTAAAATAAGCAAGCAAACAATGTATGCAGTCAATTTTAAGCCCAAAACAAAATTTTGATTTCATTGTATGAGTAAGAAAATAATAAGAAGCACCTAGATGTAATTATGAATCCAACAAAATACTTAAGGGTCCCACTGGGTGTGCTATAATGTTTCAAATAAATTTTGTTTTATTTTTAAGAAGAAATTTGTAAAACTTAAAATAATGGTGAGGTTAGTAGAATCTATATTTAGTTTATGCTCTATGATCCAAATGGTTATAGATACTCCTCTTTAGATTGGGAGGATGACCTACAGATAAGAAAACACTAAATAAATGGTTGATTAATTAGGTATTAGAGTGGATGCCTAGCAAGCTAGATGCAAGAAGCACAAGCTTCTTTGGAGGCTGTCAATCCACACTTTTAAACAATTAATTTATAAGAATGAAATATAAATTACTTGTGTAAATAATATAAGATATTAAAATAATATAAAAGAAGTATTTGAAAAGAGATGAATTTGAATAATTATAGCAATAAATGATTAGATATTAATGCTAAATAAATTAGACATGGTTTAGAAAATAGGGTGATATTCTATGATTAGGCAAAAAGTCAAAAAGTGGGTTTTGGTTAGGGTCTAATAGGCCAAATAAGCTTACTATTAGAATTGACATATAGTGACCATCAATGGTTGGGTAAGACCATCAATGGTTAGGTGACCATTAGTGGTTAAGGGTGAACTGTCAGCAATTAGGTGACCATCTATGGTTACTATCATATTTGTCTTGGGTAAAAGGAAGTTTGGCTGGGAAGGCTAAAGAGAAGTTCTAGAGATAAATAGAGGAGCTAATCACTAAAAACATATACTTAATTCTGTTGTTGGTCTAAAGAACATTGAGTTGAGTGGCTGAAAAATTATTGTAAACCCTTATGTAATTTTGATAGAGTGATGATAGCTTGGTTGTTGATTAATAATCAGTAGTTTTTTATCTCTATCTTGTTCTCTAAAATCTAGAAGAATAACTACACAAGGAGCTCTGATGCATAAGAATCTGATGATTATTGATCTCCCCCTTTCATCTCCTCCTCTTCTCTTTATATAAGAAAAAGGGAGTGGTTAAACAAGAGGTTAAATAATCAATTTAACAAGATGTTTAGTTTTAGCCTTGACATGCATTGATTATGCACATGGATCAAACAACTAAAAATAAAAAAGCAAGTTGTAGTTGAGTGATAGTTAACCCTTGAGGTAGTTAAAGGTTAACCATCAATGGTTGAGGCTACCCATCGATGGTTGGGTGACCATTGGTGGTTAGGCCCAAACCATTGGCAATCGAGAGGGAAAAGGTAAAATGATCAGGGCTAGTCATTGTGACTTAGGTTTGGCAATTAAAAAGTTGTGAAGTGGTTTTGAGGGGGTCTAGGGGTATCCAAGGGTTAGCATGATGTCTAGAATCATAGTGTATGGTTTTCTAATGTCTACACCAGGTTGATCTCCTTGGAAAGACCATTCAACATAGATACTTAGGCATAGCAGCTAAGATAGCCAAAGGTCAATGAATAAAACTTCAAAAATTAAAATATAGGAGATGAACATAGCCCGCATTATGTTAATATTGGTCTCAGTTGTACCCTAGAAGAGAGATAGTGAGTAAAATATTTAATCTCTCAATATAGTGACTTTATTTCATGGACATGAATATTTGAAAGCATATGACCCACAAGTCATTACTCATACAATTCCTTTGAATCCAAATCATAAACCATTTAGGCAGAGGCAAAGGACAATCAATCCTATTCTAGAGCCTCTCATTCAAAAATAAGTAAAGAAACTTTTAAGCACAAAAATAATCTTTCCAGTAAGACATTCTACCTGGGTGGCTAATTTAGTCCCAGTAAAAAAGAAGAATGGTGAGATCAAATTATGTGTCAATTTTAGGAACCCAAATAAGGCTTTTAAAAAGGACAATTATCCACTACCTTCTCTAGATGAGGTGATACAAATAGTAAGTGGTTCTAAAATGATGTCCTTCCTAGATGGATTTTTAAGCTACAATCAATTACTGGTATAATCTGAGGATAGAATGGAGATGGTGTTTACCACAAAGTGGGGAACTTATGAGTATAAGAGAATGCCTTTTGGCTTGATAAATGTAAGAGCTACCTTTTAACGCATCATGGTTCATGCTTTCAAGGGATTAACAAAAAAAATCATAATCATTTACATGGATGATCTTAAGGTATTTTCAAAGAATAAAAAAGACCACATAAGTCACCTACAATCCATATTAAAAAGATACAAAAGGTTTAGTGTTTCATTAAACCCAAAGAAGAGAATATTCAGAGTTACTGAAGGTAAGATTTTGGGGCACATCATCACCAAATATGGGATCACCATTGATCCATATATAATTTAGGTGATTTCAAAACTTCAACCACCAAATAGCAAGAAGGATCTAAAATCATTCTTCAAAAACATTAACTTTATAAGGAAGTTCATCTCAGGATTTGTAGAGATTGTCAAACCTTTAAACACCATGCTCAAGCAAGATGCAAAAAATAAATGGATAGTTGAATCCTAAAATTCATTTCAAGACATTAAATACACAATATCATAGGCTATAATGTTGATCATTCTAGATTTTAATAAATATTTCTACATATACTCATTTGCTTTAGAGTGTATGATTGTTGTTGTCATCATGAAAAATAAGGATTAGATCAAGCATCCAATCATTTTTATGAACATGAATCTAAAATATGCATAACTCAGGTACTCTATGATTAATAAATAGATTCCTACCCTTTTCAAAGTTGTAAAAAAATTTCAGCAATAGATCTTGAGGAATAAAGTCATTACCATCATACTTGATCCTACTATCAATTTCACCCTATCATAAAATGAGATAGGATAATGATGAGGCAAATGGATATCCAAGATTCAATAATTTGACATAGAGATCAAGCCTACAAAGATCATTTGATGGCAAGGCATTATTCAACTTATGACTAAACTAGATCCACACATCATAGTTGAAGATGTATGTGAAGCTCAAGTATCTAAAGGAGAATGGTATACTTATATAATATAGTATTTACTTACAGAAAATTGTTCCCCTGGGCTCAATAGAGAGAGGAAGAGAGATTTGTGGCTCAAATATACTCATTACATGAGCAAGAATGGAGTCCTCTATAGAAAAAATTATGAAGGTATTTACCTCAGGTGTGTATTTACAAACTAAGCTAAAGAAATCTTAGAGAAATTGCATCAAAAAATAGGTATTGGTCATCCTTTTAGGAATACCACAACCCATAAGATCTTCAGAATGGGCCACTACTAGCTAATAGTTTCAAAGATTCTCATGCTCGTGAGAGAACATGCCATGAATGCCAAGCTCTAGCCAAGAGATAAGTACACATAATAATGCCTTTATATCTAGTTATTAAAGGAAGGCCATTTTCCCAATGGGGTTTATAATTCATTGGTGTCATCAACCCAAATTCCTCATTGATCCATAAATTCATTCTTATTGCTATAGACTACTGCACTAGATAGACCAAAGCCATAACCAAAAAAAATTATAGAGCATAAGATGTGATTCTCTTCTTGGAGGAACACATAACAATTAGATTTGGCACACCTATTTCTCTGGTTTGTGACAATGGACCAACTTTCATATTACCAAAATTTACTAAGTGGGCACATGAAAACTAGATTATTATTAGGTCAACTTCTAATCATTACCCTTAGGGAAATGGACTGACAGAATTAATGAACAAAAATTTGATTGATGCAATTAATAAATTAGCTAGAGACAAACCTAGGGACTGGCACAATTTATTGAAGTATGCTCTTTGGGCAGACTAGACTAGACATAAGTAATACCTTAAAGATTTACCTTACCTATTGGTGTATGGATGCAAGCCTATATTCTCAATTATGTTGAAGTTACCCACTTATCAATTCATATAGGACTACATAGAACTAAATGATAAAGCAAAATTAAGATTACTATACATAATAAAAATGGAAGATTCAATAACTAAGGCCTTAAAAACAATCATCAAACACCAAAACATGGTTAAGAGGTGGTTTGATAAAATAAAAAAGGTCAAAGCATTCAATATTTTGGATATAATGCTACTTTGGGATAAAACCCATGAGAAGAAAGGATAGCATGACAAGTTTTCCCCACTATGGATTGGACCATACCAAATTTTAGAGACCATGGGTAATAATGCATTTCATTTTAAGGACCTCCAAGGAAATGAAATTTCATATCCAATCAATAGACAGTTCCTAAATCACTACTTCAAAGTTGTGCCATATACAGATATTATTTATTGATGCAATATGAATGAATGTAGTTGTGGGATTAGATTAGATTTCTCTGTTTCTTAGAATAGTTCCTTGCTTTCATAGATTATATTTCTTGCTTTCATAGACTAGTTTCTTGCTTTCAATATTAATCTTTCTTGCTTTTAGTATTTTGTTTTCTTAGATTAGATTTTCCACTTTATTAGATTAGTTCCTTGCTTTCTTAGATTAGTTGTTATTTACTTTCTCTAGTGATCAAAATGTGTTTTCTATGACTATAACTAAGATTAAAAAAAAAATCCAAACTAACTGAGCTTATGACTTGTAGAAAAGGAGAAAATTAAAATCTTGACACTTTGGGACTAGTTTATAGATTAGGTGTATTTCTATGTTTTTGAGTCTTTAGGATGAAGGTAGGTAATCATGGATTATTCTAAATGGTGTCATAATTGAATTATTTTACTAGGAATGCGGAAGTTGATCTTAGAGTACTTCATATAAATTTAGAAAGGTTTCTTGTTCTACTGGGTAAAATGCACTTATCACATTAACTACCTGTTGGAAGTGATAAATATGGGTATAGGTGTAGTTGGTAGGGATGTTCTGGTAATGGTTTGTTTTATAATTATACCATCTCATTGAGGTTACAACTCTTATCTATTCTATTCAAGATCAAAACAAGAGTGAAAAAAAACAAAAGAAGAAATAACCAATGGATTCAAAAGAGAAATAAAATCTAAATAAAATTAAAAGGCACACATGATGAAATAAGGCCAATGTACCACGCATCATGATTTAAAGAAAATAATGGAATGAGAAGAGAATGAGCCTAAGGTATCTCTATTGGGGCTATGGACACCTAGATTATAGTAGAGCAATGCTTGAGTTTCCCTTATTTTTTAGCTTTAATAGATACTATAATTAAACCTACAATTTCATCAAGCCTTTTAAAAACTCATCATAATAGGGGTTAAATAAACTACACATTCTGACACACATATATCCAAGAAATTAGAAGGCAATTATGTTGTGTGAAATTAACCTAGGATTCTCTTTCATGTTTTTGATTTAAGTATTCTTTTGTGGCACAATTCATGATTGATTTAAGATTGCAAACCAGAATTCTAGGGTCTTCAATACTCAGGAGTATTCCCCCTTTAAGTTTCCATTTTTTGTACCCAACATCCCCTCTTTCTTTACAGAAATGGGGTTCCACTTTTTTTAGACTATGGTCTTGACTTTGAGGCCCTCTTCTATATGTTTATAAAAAATCTAAGAGAAGATTCATTATTGGCCTTTTCATACTTTAGTAAAATGGCATTGGTATTGTGTTAATAGTCTAATTCTTTCTATTTGGATTATGTCTTTAGGCTTTTCCTTATGGGACTTATGTAATTTATATTTGTCAAGTATTTTGTCCATTATTTGAATTCCTTCAACCTTTTGTGTTTCAAACTTATTATTTTGGACTATTTTCATGGCCATTTTTTGTAAGGAATCATGCCCTTCAACCTTTTTGAGACTATCCCTTCGAACATTCCTTTAGACATTTTGTCTGAGATATTTTTCCCTTCACCCTTTCCCTCCAAGACTTTTGTCCCAGTTCATTTTTGCACTTAGAGCCAATTCCTTCGAATAATTTATCCAAAACAAATCCTTTGACATATTTCCTTTAGCCCTCTAGACTTACCCTTCAACCTTTATGAAGAAGATTCTTTAGGAACTTTGTCATGGATGAAATGCCCTACAAAGTAGACCCTTTATCCTTAATCCACCTATCCTTCAACCTTTTTGAAAGTTCCCTTTGACCTTTTTCAATTATCCTTCAAGAATTTTTTTCTTGGGCCCTTTTCTCGATGAAAATGACCCTTTATATTTTTTGTCATTAGATTTTTTTTTTGATGCAAAAAGCCCAAAATAATTCCCCATAACAATCTTGCCAATATACTTTTTCCAAAATAGTGACCCCAAAGGCACATACCCTTTGGCTTTGTGCAACCTACCATTCAGGGCTTCTGGTCTAGATCCTTTTCCCACTAAAACTTTACCTTACGAAGTAGACCCTTTAAGCATTTTTTCCACAAAGTAGATCCTTCAAACATTTTGCACTTACCCTTTAGATTTCTTGAAATGATCCTTCGAACATTTTTTAGTGACCCTTTGGCCCTTTTTGAAATAACCACCTACCCTTCAAGACTTTTGTCTTAGGCCCTTTTCCCTCTAGAACTATCATTTTCATTTTACCCTATAGATTTTCCCTTTGGTACTTTTATCCTGGGCCCTTTTTCCCTTCATACCAACCTTTCAAGACTTTTGTCCTAAGATTTTGTCATTTGGCCAGTTCCTTTAGACATTTTGTTTGAGAGATTTTTATCTTTTGGATAGTTCCTTCAAACATTTTTTCTATGATATTTTTTCCCATTGACCAATTCCTTCAAACATTTTTTCAAAGACATCATGCCCTTCTACCTTTAACCTCTGAGACTTACCCTTTAGGAATTTTATCTCGAGCCTTTTTTCCTTTGAACATTCCTTCAAACATTTTATCTAATAGAATTGGGTCTTCAGGATAATTTTTTAGGACATTTTGTCTAAAATAATTCCCCTGATGGAATTCCTTCAGACTTTTCATCTTGGACATTTTATTTGATAAAAATGTATTCCCTTAAGACTTTATATCTCAAACATTTTTCCAAATGAAATAAGACATACCCTTTAGGATAATTTCTTGGATATTTTGTCTCAAACAATTTCCTCAATGATATGCATGACCCACACTAAAGGCCTACAACAAATTCGCCCACACAAAATGGTCAAAAACAATACCTTGTTAATAAAAATAGACCAAAATCCCCATGGAATTTCCAAGTATCACCCCTATGGTCAATTTTGATCATCAATTAATGTGTTTGTGTATTTTATTTATAATTTATGTGTAACTAGTTTTTACTTTCTTTGGTTGTGTGTTTCAATAATCTTTAGTGTGTGAAAGTTATGAATAGATTCTTGATTATTTTAATTGATGTACTAATCTATAGATATGCAGCACCTATTAAAATATTGGCAGATATATTGGTTAAGATACTCAATTTCAAATTGATTCATAATTATAATTATTCATGAGTGCTTTCTTGGATGTATATTTTTTTGTGTGTGCAATAGCTATCTCAGATACTTCACTAGTCTAAGCCATAATCTCCTGATTAAGGGTGTGTAACAACTTCTATAAAAGGAGCAATCTTTATCTGAGGCCTATGAATTTCCTACATATTTATCCCCTTATATTTTTTATCCATGTCTAATTGTGTGTGTGAAATTGATACTAGCAATAGATGTAGGTTCTTAGAGTGCTTATCCTTTTAGAAACTAAATAGGGAAGTGATTCCTAAAAACTAGAGAGACTTCTTTTTTGCCTTACCCTCCACTCTTTTTTTAGTTTGTTTTTAGATCTACCCACTCTAGATTATCAACCATTTTCCCATCCAACTCACATAGCGACTCACTACCCTTATTAGGATCCATACCTCCATCTAAAGACCTTGTCAATAACTTGCATGCCCTACCTGCTATTCCATCAATAAGTTGTAATAGAATGCATACTTGGAACATGTGCCTTGGAGTGGAGTTTACCTCTATTGAGATTCTGAAATATTAGAGGCTACCTCATTCGACTGTGGTGCATAAAACTCGCATCAACACCAATCATCACATCATCCTTTCATCAATTGTCTTATCTATATCTTGATAATTTAAGTATATGAAGGTTAGTGTGTTGCTTTTTTCATGTAAAAATTTAGTGAACTTGATGTGAATCATTGCTCATTTTATTTTTCCCATTTTATTTCTTTATTTCATCCTTGATTATTCTTCCATTTATTTTGTGTGTGTTTGGATAAAATATTTATTATAGTTTAGATCTTGAAGCTTATAGGAGTCTTAAACATCAAGGTGAAGATTCTTTCTTTACCTATAATAATAATTCTAATCATAATATGTAGAACTAGTCTTCATTTCAAAATGCTTCTTCTATCTAGAAAACTAAATATCATGTAGTGAGTCGAGAGTTACATGATCCTTTGGAAACCAATAGCAACTAGCATACTCCAACAACATGAACCTTACTTGTGGAGGCATGATATGCCATCAAATTTTGACTAGACATCACATCAATATATAAATTCCTAACAATGAAAGCATGACAATGTTATATCAGTATGTTACTGATCCATGTCTTATAGGACAAGTTGATTAGATTGAGATTATACCCACCTCCCTCAAACATTTATTTGAACACTTTCATACCACATGAGAAGCTCATAATAACTCCTCCTGAGTCATCTAACACAAACAAATTTATCACATGATACCAATCCTTCCCCCATAGCTTCCTCTAAAAGACACTCCCAAACCCACCACTAACACTACACTTAATGAGTTCATCTCCACCTTGGTGGGTTGAATTCAATATTTGTAGAGTAACCAAGCCTTTTTATAATAATAAGTGACCTCAAACCTTAATAATCAAGGTCATTCATCCTTTATTCCCATCCCAATAGAATATTATCAAATGGCATAGTATCAACCTAATCCCCCCTCCACCAGTTATGCATCAAGCCAAAATCCTATGGATATCCTTACCTATGGAGTACATAATCACATTACATCAAACATACCCCCATTTTATCAACCTCCCACTTCAGCTTCCATTGGAGGTTCTTTATCTTAACCTCCCCCAAACAATGTGGTGGCCAACACACCACCATCTATCACTCCTCATAACTATTTGTTATCTAATACACCACCTACATATACTCTACCTTTACAAGTGTCATTCAATGCACACCATTCCAAATCACTACCACATGTTATCTAAATCCACTTAGTTGGATAACTATTTTTTGACATATTATTATTTACCTTCTCAACTCACATCTTTTCCTCCTAACATTTTTGTGCCCACTCCTTACCCAATTCCCCTCCCCTAAGCCGATCCTAGCAAACCTTTGGTATATTTTGGCATCATTGGGACTTATTCATAATACTCGAAGGAGCCTTTCAAATGAAACATATAATATGTTCTCCTACCATGTCCCTTACCCAAACTCCCTGAATGTAAGGGGGAAGGAGATATAAATGTGATTATTAAGGCATACGCCACATCTATTATAGATCTTATACCTTAGGATGGGGTTGTCACTAAGATATTTCCAAATACTCTAGAATGAATTTCTTTAGATTAATATTACCATCTCTTTAGGCTTTCATCTATTCATTACACCAAATCATGGTTGAACTTTTTAAAGTATTTGACATGAACAAATTACTTCAAACTTGTATATTGGAGTTATTGCACATTAAACAAGAACATAATGAGTTTATTTCCCACTTTATTATAAGTGGTGAAAATTTTTATATTCCTCTACTATTGCTCATCACATTGACTAAAGATATTTATGTGATCTCTTCTTACTTTATATCAACAAAGAAACAAGGGAGGATGTCCAAATGTTTCCTTAAGGTCTTATGAAGAATCACTTGAAAAAGTGCACTCCAGATAGTTTAGGAAACCATAGATAGTGGTCATAGGACCTATGAATCTAATGGGAAAACATTTCCCCCTAACCAAAATATTAAGGGTTATCAAAATAACCCCCAAAACTAAGGTCTTGATATTCTAAACCAAACCAACACCTTGAACAATAATAATAAAAATAAAAGTGTCAGAAATAAAAACCCTCCACTTGTAGCTCACATAGTGGATTTCAATTGTCCACCACCATGTGATAATTAGTTTCATAACCAATTTCAAAACCATTACTAGAGTGTTGACCAAACCCAAAATCCTCAATTCCAAAACCAACACTTATATCATAACAACAATAAATAGAGGTTTGATCAACAAAATCAAAATCAAAGGCTTTATGATTTAAATCCATACATATATTGAATTTTTCATATATATTTTTATCATGACAGTCAAGCATATAGGGATTACAACAATTTTATCCAATGACTCCTAAAATACTAATGGTAGGCATTTATGGACAAGTTCTGGGGAAATGCAAATATTAATTCACAATCCTCTCCTATAAGTTCTATGGACCTCAAAACACCAACTTATGCATCTATCAAAACCCATTCTTAATCATCAATAATGTAATATCCAAAATAATCAATAGGAAAAGCCATTCAACCATCCCCTATTAGTTATAAATTGCATTGTCAAAGCTTCCACATTTATATTAAATAATCATGATGTGGTTACTCGACTATGACTTTAGGGAAACACTAGAGTGATAGTTGTCATTGAGTTAAAAACATATTATAATGAAAACATCATCACTCATACAAGGTAGTATCAGCCAATGTATCCCCACCCTAAAAAAAAATTGGGGATTGACATTAAAACCAACCCCAAGCCCATGTGGAACTATGACTTAGATGTTAATCTAACAAATAATTTTTCCCACATCTCTCCTTCATGGACCTCCTAAAAAACTCTCTTACCCATCACCTAACATTACTTGATGCCCTAATATTAGGTCATTTATATATCATTACACCTCCTCAATAGGTAAAAATAAACCTTATATAATAATACATGTAACCACCTAAAAAATATTCAAGAGATACTAAATACTTCTTTGATCTTAGGTTCCTCCCCCCAAACATCGAGATGGCTAGGAGAGGAGATTTAGCCTTGTATTTACAAGTTTAGATTTACAATAATTATGTCAATATAAAAATGGTTGATGATGGGGTTTTTGTTAATATAGACCATTTTTCATTTCTCCAAAATCTTGGCTTTGGATAATTTCATTGCTATATGGCCAAAAACACCATATAAGGATATGATAGCCTCAATTCCTCTTAGATTGGGATAATTGTCCTAATTATTACTATGGGTCCCAAACCCATGGTAACCATATTTTATTTTACATACAAGGACACTAACTAGAAAATTATCTTAGGAAAAACTTGGATCCTTAGGATGAATGCAATCCATTCTACCCTCTTTCTGGAATCATATTCTTACACTTAAGAAAGGTATTTATTTCCCAAGGCAATCCAAAACCATTTTATGTTAACTAAACATATCTTAATAAAATACCAAGACTTCATATTGAATATCATTTGCTTATAAATGGTGTGGTGAATTACCCTCCATTAGTCAAAGACAAAGATCCCATCATGACCACAACCTGCATTTTATAATCAATTTCTTCGAGTCCTAAAGCCTTGCCAAATGAAAAAATTGAAGAAAAGGGCATAATAAAAATGAATAAAATGGTGAATAATAACTTTTAACAATACCAATAATCTCAACTAAGTCTAAAACTAAAATAATTAACATCCTAGACAAGGATGAATCCATTAGGCTACCATACAACCCACATGGGATTAGGACTCACAATCCCCATAGACCTTTTGGTTTATAATCTCCCAATTCCACTTTTGAAGTCCATCATATTGGCATGGTGTAACTCTCGGAGTATAAAGAAAAATAAACCAAAGAATTTGATGATTCATCCCCTCCATATAATCAATTGATACCTCATTATAACATGGAAAAATGGAATTTAGACACTAGGATAGATAATGAAACCATTGATCTTCCTCTTTCCCCTTAAGCATTTAAAGAAGAAAGTCACATTTTGACCCACAAAAATATAAATGTTAACATTGGTTTTGAAAAATAACCAAAAATCTTCAAACTTGGATATTCTCTCTCCTTTAAAGAAGTAAAGGACCATAAAAATATTCTTAGTAAGTTTCCACAAGATTTTACTTTCCATCACTTAGATATGATAAGACATACAAGAATGATCATGCCTTACAAAGAGTACTATCAATATAATAAGAATGTTCATGAGTTTAATAGTCAAGTAGGAGACCTTGTCCTAAGACTTGATATAATAATTGATAAAAATAAAGGATAAGGTTGAAAATTCAAGCCTAATTTTTTGGGCCCATATTTTGTAATAAAAAACTTTCAAAATTGATATTTTTTTATTATGCACCTTAGAGGACAAGGAGTTCAATGAATCTTGGAACTATTTTTACCTTAAATTTTACTTCATATATATCTTGCATTCCACATTTCCCTCTTTGTATTGATAAAAAATTCATTTTTGTTGTGTTATTATTGAATTTTAGATATTTTTTTAGGATAATTATTTAGTTATGAATTCACGAGATAAAAACTTTCAAAATTCAGCATATCATTTCATCCTTTCATATTACCCTATCACCCTTTAGATAGTATTCTCAAAATCAAGATAAAATAGGAGTCTTGTTCTATTTCTCACAAGTAATGTGCACCTCATTCCCATACACTTTATTTTAAAAATAGAAAATCTAGCCTACCTTTAAACAGAAATGGTAGCATGATCAAACTAGGTAACCTTATATGCCTATCTTGGTCCTTAATGATAAGCCCTTGCATATTATTATTTATATAGGACCAAGATTTGGATATAATATCCTTCATAAAAAAAGAGACATTATACAAATTCAATCTTATGTAAGTCAAAAATCAATCTACATCTCTCACTAGTTACATAAGATTAACATTGAGGGGATGTGCCCTTAGTCACGTACATTTAGTTTTTAGTCATCAGCCCATGCACCTTCCTAGTTACACAAGATTAATTATAAGGGGTCACAAAAAGTAAAATCAAGAGAAAAAAAAAAAAGTATCCAATAAGAAATAAAATCCCTAAAAATCTTGTTTATATGTCTATGATAAAAAGAGAATCTCATCCATTTTACTAATTTTGTCATGGTTGGCCATTTATTACTCTAAATATAGATGAATCTAACAAAACCAATGTTTTATAAGCCTAGAAAGAACTAAAATTATTCCATTTCTCACAAAATTTAGTTCAATCTAA
This sequence comes from Torreya grandis, assembly GCA_037957365.1. Classification (NCBI taxonomy): domain Eukaryota; kingdom Viridiplantae; phylum Streptophyta; class Pinopsida; order Cupressales; family Taxaceae; genus Torreya; species Torreya grandis. Next base: position 433,082 of record JARHVA010004121.1, read on the forward strand.
TGTTTATTGTGAAATTTTGTTATATAGTTTTCCTCCTTCATTATCTCGTATATCATATATTCATTCCATTCTCTACTACAAAATAGACATCATTTGTCATGTGAATAAACTATCTCAATCATTGATTACAAAATAATCATAAGCACATTCATATTTTTTAAACCATTCATCATATTACATTTTTATACATTATGTTATCACATTAAAAACTATAAGCATGTTCATAACATTTGATCAAAATATAAATCCATATTATTTCATCACTTTCCTAGCCATCTAAGATGCATAAATAAAAAAAGCCTCCAATTATATAAATAAAGTAATATGTTAGATAATGTTAAAGACAAAAATGGGTCAAATATTTATATATATAATCAAATGTCATAAATACATCAAGTTTTAGTATAAACACCTCCATAGAGGGAAAAAATGTCTCAAATAAAAAATACAAAAAAAAGGTAGTGACCCTAGACTAGACTATGATCCACCATATCATTGTGATCCCATAAAGGAAAAGTGCCTAGGGATATTGTTCCTCTTCTTACAATGACCTGATGCAAGGTGGTGGTGACTACTAATATTACTCCTATAGTGCCTATAACTCATTCTTGCATGGGAACCCTCCCCTCTCATAGTTCATCTACTAAATGAAGCATGACCACCTCTTGCTAAAAAAATATCACTAAGATTTTTCACATGATACTCTAATTGAGCCACCTTAGCCTATAAGAAGACATTCTATACCTTTTTTTAGATGAGCACTTAAGCTCCATGATATGTATGTGGAAATACATCAATGTGCCTAGACACACTTGAAAGAAGGCCCACATTAGGGAGGAGTTACTCCCTATTGAGCTCAGTAACCACATGAAATAAGTTCACCAAGGAGTCTATAATTAGTCACCTCCAATCCATGAGTAAACCTACAAAACACATGCACCCACATAAATTCATTATATATATAGTCAATTAGATAACCAAAACTCAATAATCTATAAAATATGTTAAAATATGGTAAATATCTTGAAATAAAATAAATTATTGACTTGTTTATGTCTCTTTATTTCCAATCAAGATTTGATTCCTCATTATAACTCATCTTATCCTCTTCCCCTTTGACTATGCATCCATATCTAGTATGGGTTATCCTCCTTATGTTACTCTCCCTTATCTCCTCATCCTATAACTACCATTGGTTATTGTTGTTGTGGGTCTCTATCTATGGTGGTTATTATTGTTGCTATTGATCACCTCAGAGTATTCCATGTGCCACCTAGACTACTTATGTTGTAACTTATAATATGCCTCCTCTTCCTATTTTTGGTTTTGCAATATAAATTTCACCCCCTCCTCTTATTATAGGATACTAACCGGCCTATGCTCATCCTCCTAGATATCAGCCTCTAGTTATCATGATGGTACATGTCCCTAGTGTTAATGGCTACCACCATAGTTTCCTAAGTTGTGCATCCTTAACCTCCCACTCCCCTATCTATAATCCATATGGAATGGGTATGTTTTAAATGTATTTTGGCCTAAAATATTAATTTTCCCTATCAATAGGTTGCATCTCAACTTATCCATATTGGTAACACACCTGTCATGTGATCTCACAATTCACTAGTGCAATATCCTCATATTCTCACTAGTCTATCATTCCCTGGTAGGGAATTGTGATTATATCTCTTAATATTAGTGTAATTATTTCCATAGGTTCATCCCTAATGGGTTCCATGCCAATCCTCCTAAAGGCATTGATGGCCCCTGCTTCCCCAATAGTTACAATTCTCTAGTAAGGTATCATGTGTTGGGTGTTTGATCAATAGAGAACCTAATTAAGATATCTTATAGAGATCCATGTGCATCCTAGATATCATGTATTGTGCCCATGAAAATATCATACTTTGATCCTCTATGATTCTCACTATGGGATCCCATTTATAAAAGACATGATATGGCCTGTTATCTCCCACTAACCATGAGGTAAAATCTTGATAATATCCTTGTGAAGGTTTAGGATCATATCTCGCTCAACCCCAACCAATATCACACCCTTAATAAAACCCACATCATGTGAATTTATTTCTCCAAAATATTCTACCTAATGTTGATCCTTATCTCTATTAGTAGCCTCTCTCAGTGTCAACACCTAGCTTGTAGATGACAATCTAATAATCCTCAAGATTTCTATCAATGTGATATTTCACTACCTAAAATATTTATAGAACTAAAAATTTTTTTTTTCCATGTTTGAATAGGTGAATAAGTCTAATAATAGAATATTTATTTAGGTAATAATCCTCACCCACCTAAATTTTAGTATACTAGCGTTATCCAAGATGGCTAACTCATGTATCATCACTTGTATGAGCACCATCGAGACCCACTCCTACTCCTTAGCCTTTTCCACTGAATATAAACACCCTTAAAACATAGAATAAAATAACTTAAATTGATCACTTATCCTTTACAACCTCCAAAAAAGTTTCAAATAGCATTGTGTTGAGATCATTGTTGTTAGCAGGTGGCTATTACAAAATTGCAATGGTAAAATGTAGAATTGGTGGTATTTACATATTGATGGTTACTGAATATTTGTAATGGTTATGAAAATTCCAAACATGGTTAATAGTTTCACAACCACTATAACACTTATGCAATTGTTGGCATGGAAGTGTAATCTAGTCTATAAAGATTGGTAATTTTGCCCTATGGCTGGCAGTTCTTCCTGTTGTGCCCTCCTACTTAAAAATACCAAAAATGACTCAAAAAAATAAAAAAAATTAATGAAATCAAATCATTTTAATAGTATACATGCTACAAAAAAATCCATGTAAAAAATTTAAAAATAATTAATCCTAAGGTATATTTTTAACAAAATTTCAAACCTGGGGCTATGCCACAAAATAGATAACTTACCCCTGACTACATGTTTTGCACTGCCACTAATACCCCTACCATCCTCTCATCACATTATTTGATTTGAATTCTCTCTTGAACAATTCCATCATATGGATCTTAGAGCTCAAATTATAAAAACTTGCAATGCAAAAAATATTTCCTGATTTGGTATGTTTTTCAGTTTGTAATTCCATTTTCTAGTTTTTCTATTTCAAAAAGTTTCTATTTTGAAAAAAAAACTATATTTGTCACATATTATTATGAATTCATGATTTTTCACAAACATGAACTAATATTGGACAATCCAAATGCCACAAAATCTAATGTTTATTTCTTATAGTGTTATTCTAAAACATGTTTTTCATTTCTTAGTCTTTAAGGTTGACATATGTTCAAAAAACACTAAAATCAATCCCCTAAAAGGATGATTTAGGTATTATTTTTATCCCCACATAAATGGTAAGTAATGTATGTCCATGTTTTTATCAATTAGTACATTTTCCACTTTCATTGTAAACTTGGACTTGTTTCTATTGTTTTGCTTGGAGATAACAAAGGCATCTCAAATGGATTCATTGTACCACACACATATGTAAAATAATTTTATTAACCCTCTGTTTCCTTTTAGTGTTTTTCTACTCGGGAAAAAAACTATCACCAACTCATGATGATGTGTCTCTCCAAGGTGGTAATATGTATGCACCCAAATTTTTTATGATATCTGATGATGATGTAAGGACCTAAATAAATAAAATGTGCTCAAATCTAGTATTATCTCGTTTTTATTGTCTTTCACCTATTTTATATCCCATTTAAACTTCAATTTTTCATCTTGCTAAGTGTTTTTATTTAAAAACATTGGTCTTTGAAATGGATTATTATTTTGTTATTTTTTAGAATAATGGAGTTTTTTTCCTAATTAAATAAATGGGTATGAGTAGGGTAAATCAATAAATAATATGCAATAATTAAGCCACTAATTTATGTAAATAGATTGTATTTTTACCTTTTTTAAAAATAGTAATAATAGAGAGAAAATCAAACTTAGTTGGAAACTGACTAAGATGGATGTTACAAGGTCTAAAAAATTATATGTAGGCTTGGAGACTGTCACAACAAGATCCTAGAGTTCATTTCCAGATTGGATAGGAGCACCAAAAGTGGGAAACCCTACTATCTGGTGTTATAGTCCTTTTCCAGCATTGTTGTCTAAGTGATCTAAGTTTTTTGGGTTCTGCTTGGTAGGTCTATATTACCCTGTCAGTGAAATATTGAATCCTAGAAGTTTGTGCAGCTTGTTATGCATCTATTTTAATCTTCAATGCCCTAGGAGCTCTTTATGCTTGAACTTGAATGAAAACTTGGGAAAGAGAGAGAATGGGTTAGTTTTTGAGGGATATGTTAGATGCACTTCACACCCCATATATGGGCACACTGCCTACATACCAATAATCTGAGGAGGGATCAAGCTAATGTAATTCTCTAATTGAAGTGATTGGTGCAATTGTGTATGAAAATATAACTAGATATGAAATTGGGTGTATTTCAGATGGCTAGGGGCTAGTGTAAGGATTTGAATCAGATTGGAATAATATTGGAAGGTTGTATGTAGAGAATAAGGAAAATTACTTGAAAGTATTAGCTTGTATTCTTGTTTCTCTCTTGTAAATGAGTGCCAACCCTTCTAAATGGACTTTTAATGGCCTTTTATAGGGAAATAAATGTTCATGGGTTAAATGAATTCATATTAGTCCAACATTAATTAGGATAAGTATTTTGGATAAAATGACTATTATAACCTATTTTGCACTTGGACAACAGCACCTGAAATAGGACACCCTAGGTTTCAGCACTCCTATCTAAGTTGGGTGCTATTGTCTAAAAGGAATGAGACCTAAGGGAATGGATTCGGGCCTAAAATAGTTACCTAGGTTTATAAGTGTTAAGCCTGGAAGGATGTGGATGACTAAGAATTAGTGAAACAAAATCCTAAAAGGGTTGTACAAGAAAGTAGGAGGACCTATGGATTAGGTGTCTTTATCCATACTCAAGTAACCAAATTTTGCATTTTATATAACTACATTTTCCCTCCCCCTTTATTCTATTGATGTACCAAAGTGAAATACTAGGATAAAAGAAAAAATATAAAGTGTAATTAAATTTACCTACAAAGGTGAAGCCCATGAAGCTTGTGTGATGTTGAGTAATGTTGGATAGTGCATGGAGAGCACATTATACAAGTGTGAATCTATGAAATGAAACAAAGAGTAGATTAGTTCTTATTATATGTGATATAAAATAATAAAATACAAAATCTAAGCAAAATAAAAAGGAAGAGAAGGGAATGAATAAACCTCACTAGGTATGTGAACCAATATAAAACCTATTGTAATCTTGAGTAAGGCTGAGTAATGATGGATTGTGTTAGATGATGTTATACCAAAATTTATATCATGAATAGAGTTGAATGTTCAATTCCCCATAAAGTGGCTCAAGAATACAAAGGTTGGCCCTTTTGCTCCATCATCACCTCCTGAGTGAAGCTAGATGATCGTGAGTGTGATAATCGATGTCTAGATTATGTGTCCAATCCCTCTAAACAGGTGGCTCAAGAATATAAAGATTGTCCCTTTGGCTCCATGATTTCCCCATAAAGTGAAGTTATGACTTGATATTGGTATATAATAGATGTCATATGAGATGGCTCATGGAGCCCATGGATGTTCTAAGAATCTGTCAATGTGACATGGATAGTTGAATATATACTTGAAACTAGGCCACTCTTGGCAATTTCAAAAGATGGAGATTAGGCCTATATGAAAGCCACTTCAAAACTGTTACACTAGGATTATGTGAAAGCCAACTTGAGAACTCAGTTACTCAAGAAGTTAAACTTTTATGAAAGTTTAACTTGAAAAAGATGCCAACCACCTACAGAAGGAGTAAGGCACGCAACTACTAAGAATGCTTGGGTAATAAACTAGACTTGAAAACAAAAGAAGAGCAATGTGTCATGCACATTGCCCCCAATCATTGGTGTCTAGAGCATGAATTTTGATCTAGAAGTTATGTTAACTACCTAATCTAAAACTAGAAGTGAGATCCATCATGATGTGCATGATACCCCCTATATCTCGATTCCTTGAGAAAACTATACTACAATTATTGATTTTGACTGATTTGGATGTGGAAAAATTGTAGCTGAGCTAAAAATTTTGCTTATTACTACAAAACATGGGTGTTTTTTTTCTTATACAAGAGTGCAAAAATGAGGACACCTTTGTGTTTGGTACTTCTATCTATTTTTGGCACTATTGTCCTATGCTAAAACTAGTTGTTGCTATGGAATTATCACTATTTTTCTATATTTTTGACTAGTTTGATCTCTAGATTCTAAATTGGGTGATCTGAATGCTATTGTTTTGACTACTAGGATCTTTGATTACTATGATAAAACCCCTATTTATTTCCCCCTCTTTTAAGGGTAGGAATTATTGAACCTAAAATGACTACCCTCAATATAAAAGATTCCTGCAAGTGTCCTATGTTGCATAGATACATGATTAGCAATGATATTTGACAATGTATCTCTAGATATAGCAATGTTTATTTTGAGAAATTGTTAGATCAATAGGGGTATGCCTAGATAAATATAATAATTTCAAATCATGTGCAATGTACTGAATTAGAACTAGAAATGTTATATGTTAGTTTCTAGTTGGAAGGATGGAGCATGATGTCCATCATGGCATCTAAGAAATCAAGGTAAATACATGATATGGATCATGACATTGCAAACAAGGACAAGCAATCAAGAAACAAGCATATAAAGCAAGAAGAAACAATCATATAAGGTTAGCTAAGGGGCCACACAAACAAGGGACATGGGCACATGTTTTTAAAAATGGAATGCAAGCATACAAAGCATGTTTAAATGCCACAAACACATACAATTTGAAACAAGAAAATATTAGCATGAGGGCCATAGGCACATAGAAGAGTACAAGTAAGGGACATTGGCAAATTTCCAAAGGTACACACACACAAATAGAAACAAAAGACATTGGCAAATGTCTTAAGGCACACATAAGAAGCAAAATTAGAACTAGAAATGTAATCACATCTAGTTATGTAAAGCAAGAAATGAAAGCATGTAAAAATTGAAAAGGTACAATCACATCTAACTAATCAAAACAAGAGTGAAAATATGCAAGACACAATTATTACAAGACTAGGTATATTCTAGGAAATACATAAGTACAAGATACTAGTGAGTGTCGCTATGGTAATCTATGTAATATAGTAAGTAATGTATTTCAACATGATAACTAGAGTGTGTGGTGTAAGATTGACATAACCTGGATGGTGTAGTTATGTATAATATGCCCCTAGTGGGAAGATGTATCAATGTGCATTTTGAATGTAAAAGTAAAAAACCCCTTCAATGGGTAGAATGAAGTAATCAAGGAACTAAAAGTCACTACACACACTCAAAGAAGATCAAGTGAAGCATGGTAATGTAGATAATCAACAAAAAAAGCATAGAACAACAAATGTAAGTCTAACACATTAGTATAAATGTAAAACATGGATGATGCATACAATCTAAATATTTTTGGTGTTTTTGAATTATTTGAATGTTTTGGGAATTTTTAAATGTTATAATATTTTTGTATTTTTTAAATTTTTAACTATATACAATCAATCATAAGAGATTATGTACAAGCAATGCTAAAAAAAGAGACTATGAACAAGCATGTAAATAAAGCAATATGTATATGATAATATAAAAGACTAAGTTAGAGGGGGAAGGGATCCAAGGATGGAGCTTAAGGGGGATGGAAATGGAGGAAAAGGTCACATCCATCATAAAATACCTTGATATCATCATCATATTCTACAAATGTTGTGTTTATGGTGTCATCATACTGAAGGTGAACTAAATGTTGCTCTAGTGGTGGAGATGCTGACTCTAATCTAGGATGTTTAGTGTTGCTAGTAGATGACTTTAGTAGAAGTGGTGGAATTGGTGTTGTTGGTGGTGATATAATCTAAATAATGCATCGATCCTATAGTTTATCTAATCTCTGCTATAAATTTGTACATGAGTTTGAATCATGGCCTATAATCATATGAAAAGTATAAAATAGGTGACCATCCTGATGTGAAAATCTACTAATAGATATGTGTTGTACAATAGGTAATGTGATCAATCCACAATTAAGTAATATTTATAACATAAACTATGGTTGGTGATGTGTGCTACCTACCTGAATCTAAATAATTGGCTCTATATCCATAGAGGTAACCATGTGAACTATATGTGCCAAGTGGTCTAATTGTGGCTGTGAGTGTAGAGTATATCCTTAGAGTGTAGTATGAGATAATAAAAGTGTTGTAGGATGTGGTATGAGATCTCTAGAGTCATCTCGATACTCTCATGGTCTAACTAGTGTAAAGCTCAATCCACACAAATAGTCATCTATGAGTGTGAGTGTTTTATCATCATCTGAATAAGTTTGTGAATATGTATCAACATCATGTACATATGGTAACTCAAAATTTATTGCAAGGGGTAACTGTGATATAGGAGTATCATCATCTATAATAGTAGAATATAGTGTTGCTACAAAGGTATTTATAATTGGTGGAGTAACTATAGAATCAACTAGAACTATTGGTACTATTTTTGGTGATGGTGGATGTGTAATAGGTGTCATAACTATGACTAATGAAGTAGATGGAATGGTTGATGTTGTTATGACTGGAAAAATAATTGGTGTTGATGGTATAACTATAAGTGGAGTAGTGAAAGAATTTCCAGTATCTCCAACTTCATATGTATGTATTTGATCAAGATAAATGCTATGAGGTGGTGGTTGTACTATGAGATATGGTGTCTCATCTGGTGAAATAGTCGAAGATGACTCTTTAGTTCAATAATATCTAAATGGTTGGTTGTTTCATGGACATGTGTATAGATATCCCTCATGGAGAAACTTAATACATCAATGGAGATTGGAATGAATGGCCCCCATAATATGTATCCAGGGTCATCTGAGTAAAATATTATAGTGGAGAGGACCTGACATGACTTGAAATTATGTAGAGGGTTTTTGGTCCCACCATGATATCTAAAGTAATAGTGTCCAATGTCTATCATGGTATATCATCAAAACCTTGAATATTTTTATATGATTTTTGCATTGATGCCAAATTTACACCCATGGTCTATAAGAATGTGATATTACATATATTTAGTCTAGAACCACTATCAATAAGAACTCTCTTGACTATGTTGGTTTTGACTTGTATTTGTATGAATAATGGCAAATTTTAATCAATAATTGTTTGAGAAGACATGTCCTCATTATTAAAATAAATTGCATCTTCTATAGTTTTTAAAGTGTTGAGCATTCTGAATCAATAGGCATATAAGTATGAGTGAGTGCTTGATAAAGAATGTCCTTGAATACATTAACCTTCTGAAGCATTTCTAACATGGAAATTTTAGCTAGAGTGTTTCTCAACTGATCAATAATGTCATATGCCTTGTGGAAATATGCATGTAAGGGTAGTTTGGGCCTGGGACACATTAGAATAGTAGGGTGAGGGGCTCTTGGGTAGGTGGAGGAGACATAGCAACACGTTGAGTAATATCTCTAATCATATTATCTACTATCTATATAGGAGTAGTAGTAGTTAGGGGAGGAGAGTGAAGATAATCGATGGATTGAGGTGGTGGAGGGACAAAGGGTGTCAAGTGGGCTCTTTGGTGATGGGTAGTGACCTGGGGAAGAGAAAAATAGGCCATGCAACATGACTCAACACAAGGTATAGGCTCCAAGGGAGGTGATGCAAAATATGTATTAACATGTTTAAGAATAACTTGCTTAACATCATCCCATTTAATGAAAAAAAGCATGAAATGCAAAGAATGAAGCTTTATACTAACATATGATATACTTCATCATTAATGTACATGATAGGGGCCATTACTGTTTCCTTATTATTTGCAAGAAATGTAAGAAAAGTTTGTAAATAATTGAACAAAATTTTTGAAATTTAATTATGGATGTAAGGTAATACCACAAGAAGCAAAATAGGAGCTAGTACATGAAACTATGGATGTTTGAATGAATTTTTAAAAAATTAGTATGGTAATTTTAAAATTTTGATATTAATTTATAGAATTTTTTTAGAATTTTACTTGAAAATTTTAGGAAAAATTAGAAAATATTTCTAAAATTAGCAATATATTTTTCCTAGTGTTTGGAATGTGTTTGTATGCAAAAAGGACCTAGTATGTGAAAACTAGGGTTTTAACAAAATATATGATAATTTTTCAATTAATTTGTATATTATTTATTTTTAAATATAGGTAAAATTAGGAAATTATGGAAAAAAGTCAAAATTAATTTACCCTAGGATTTCTAGATTTTTTATGCAAAAATTTAAAGTCAGGTTCACCAAATGTTTTATTATTTTTTAGAATAATGGAGTTTTATTCCTAATTAAATAAATAGGTCTGAGTAAGGTAAATTAGTGAATAATGTAAAATAATTAAGCCACTAATTTGTGTAAATAGAATATGTTTTTATCTTTTTTTTAAATAGTAATAATAGAGAGAAAATCAAACTTAGCTAGAAACTAACTGAGACAAATGTTGTAAGGTCTCAAAATTTCTATGCAGGCTTGGGAGACTATCATAAATAGGATCTTGGATTTTGATCCTAGATTGGATAAGAGTGTCAAAAGTGGGACACCCTATTTTTCAATGCTATAGTCCTTTTTTGGTGCTATTGTCTAGGTGATCTAAGTTTTTTGGGTTCTGCTCAGTAGGTCTGTGTTACCTTATCAGTGAAATATCAAAGGTTGGAAGTTTGTGAAGCTCATTGTGAATCTATTTTAATATTTAAAGTCCTAGGATCTATTTGTGCTTAAATTGAATGGCAACTTGGGAAAGAGAGATAAGGGGTTAGTGTGTGAAGGATACATTGGATGCACTTCACACCCCATGTATGGGCATATTGCCTACATACCAATACTCTGAGGAGGGATCAAGCTAATGTAGTTCTCCCATTGAATTACTTGGTGAAATTATGTATAAAAATGCAACTAGATGCAAAATTGGGTGTATTTTGGATGGCTAGGGGATAGTGTAAGGGTTTGAATCAGCTTGGAATAATATTGGAAACCTGTATGTAGAGAATAGGGAAAAGTGTTGGAATGTACTTGCTTGTATTCTTGATTCTCTCTTGTAAATGAGTGTCAACCCTTTTAAATGGACTTTGAATGGTATTTTATAAGGAAATTAATGATCATGGGTTATATGAATTCACATTAGGCTAACATGAATTAGGATAAGGATCTGGGATAAAATGATTGTTAGAACCTATTTTGCACTTGGACAATAGTACCAGAAATAGGACACCCTAGGTTTGAGTGCTCCTATCCAAGTTGGGCAATGTTTTCCAAAGGGAATGAGACTTATGGGATGGATTTGGGTATAAAATAGCTACTTGAGTCTATAAGGGTTAAGTCTAGAAGGTTGTAGATGACTAGGAATCAGTGAAATAAAATCCTGAAAGGGTTGTGCAAACAAGTAGGAAGACATATGGATTAGGTGTCTTTAGCCATACTCAAGTAACCAAATTTTGCATTTTATATGACTAAAGGGATGAAACCACTATGATTATTTTCACCATTACCATATTAGTTTTACAAACCACCTTGGTGGTCAAAAAACCACCATGATGGTTTCACTGACTATCATAGTGGTTGCATAACTACCACCTACATATAGCAATGGTTTTGCCAATGTTTTTTTAATTAACTCTTGGGATGCATGTTTTGACATGTTTTTAATTATTTTAATCATGTTTTTTTAACATTTTGTCTTGTACTTGCCTTCATAATTCCCCAATACACTCTTATTCATTCTAAATTAATTCTTATTTACCTTCAAGTTAACTTCAAAAATCTCCCAACCAAGCTTTAATTAACTCCTACATGCAACCCCTTCTCCCTCTTTAAAATTAACTCCATTTTTATTGAATTTTAAATGTAAAATTTGCATTAATATTTGATCACATAGGTTTATTATATCCATAGTCTACCTTATATATATTTTTAAGGACCCAACCCAAGTTTCATAGTAATCTTTTGATGACCCACATGAATTAGAGGAAGAAACTAATGAACTTACAACATAGTACTATGTTTTTCATGAGTAACGAATCACTATTTAGTTGTCTCTTTCTTCAGTTTGTAATTTTTATTTCATACTCTTTATGTTTCCTCTTTTTGGAGAGCTATTGAATCATTTATTTAAAAATATACATAGAGCTAGCAGCCTAAGGATCAATTAATTCCACCAAACTCTTCTTCTTCATATGTCCTTTGATTTGGTCAAGTCTGATTATTTATATTATTATTTATTTATTAATTAGTTTTTTTATTATATCATATTCTAATTTATTTATTAGGTAAGTTTTCATTCATAAAATTTATTTTAAAAACTTCAAAATTATTTCATCTTCCTCTCTACATTAAAAAGCTTGTTTAATTATTCTTAGTTGCATCTATATATAATGATCTAAAAGAATAATAGTTTTCATATTAGATAAATATTATATAGGTAAAAAAAATTATCTATACCTTCTAAAAAAATTTAATTTTAATTTCTTATAACATAAAAATTCTAGACACAACACAAACAAGCAACTTTCATACTAAAACTAGGAAAACCCAATAAAGGAATTAGCATTAAGAATTGTTTTATCTTCTTGCATGTTTATAAAATTCATAAAAAAAATAGATAAAATAAAAATAAAAACAAATTTAATTTCACATAAAATTTATTTACGTACAAATTTCATAAAAATAAAAAATAAAAAATATACATTTATTCACTGCATACACAAACTAGATCTTAGAATTCAAATTTTGCATTATACATATATAAAATCTGAATTGTAGGTTCAGTTTTTAATTTTCATGATTAGAATTAAATAAATGATTAACCTCTAATTTCATTCATATCAAAACAATAAAACAAAAACATTCATTCTTGTAATCATAAATAAATTTATGCACTCTTTAAATCAGAAAATAAATAAAATCAACAATTGTATACTTTAATTTTAGTTTTGTTAGCATTACATGCATAAATATTCCCAAAAAAGAACAAAAATAAAATATTTTATTTTAATACTTTAATTTCCATCAATAACAAAGTTTCCTTTTCATTAAAAAAAAAAAAAAACTTGTTTAAACCACAAACAAGCCCAATAAGGCATTGTCAAAACAAACACATGACTTTAAGTTCAATAAGTATACCTTTGACCAAAAAAATAAAATTAGATGTAAGATTATAAAAAATAATCCTAAACAAATCAAACAAAACTTTAAAAATTCAAACCACATGTTTGCCTCATTCTTGAATGACACTTCCTGAACAAGCTCATTTGCATAGAGTAGGAATGTTTCCAAGAGTGCTAGCCCCTATACTAGAAAGTAACACTAAAAGTGACATAGATTTATATATTATGATATAACTATTTTACTCCACTCTTATTCCTAACCTTATCATCAATCAACTAAATGCTCTTGACAAGCAAACCCAAACAACAAAATCCCAACTAAAAAGATAATTACACCTTCTAGCCTATCAAGTCAATAACTTTCAAATTTGATTATTTTTATCTTATACTTAGGTCTAAAATCATTATATTTCATTTTATTCGTATATGAAATATTTTTGGAAATCCCAACCTAATAGAGTAAGCCAAATTCCTAGTGTTCTCAAACCTAGTTTCAACAAATTCTTATAACCTAGTGTAGATCAAGAGTTTCACTACCTTATCCTTTTCAACTATAGATATTATTATAATTCTATCACATCTCTATTTACTTCCCTTAATAAAAAATTTGACACAATATAACTATTGTAGTGTAGACAAAAACATCCTTTACCACCTGTTACTCAAAACCTTGTGCTAATAGCTTGTATTAACTAATCAACCCTTCTAGCTCTTTTTATTCAAATATATCAAATTAACTAATAGGCCACCCATCACATAATCCTTTCATATTATATCTTGGCCAAAAATTAATAAATATAGTATATGAAGGTTAGCATGTTACTTTGCATGTACAATAACCCACACAGTTCAAATTTCCTATCCTAAAAATGGAAACACATGAACAACTCTTGAAAATTCATCTCGATTGTTCCAAAGATATTTATTCATTATAATAAAAACATAATATTTAATCCATCCATAGGAAATAAAAACATAATGTTATCTATAATATATTCTCCCATGGAGAGTTTAATACTATGGACTTTCTCCCAAATATTTGATTGTGCCCCATCTATAATCATGACTTGAAGCTCTAGAGATGAATAGATAAATAATTCAAGTTCATAGATAGTTTATTATTGATTAATTTATTATTACTTCCTAATTCAATAATACTATCAATTCCTATATTTTAATAAACCCACTACCTTTAGGATTTATTGAGTGTTAATGTTGAAAATCATATGGCAAGAAATAGTTGGTTGGGTTTCTTCTAATTCCTATTTAGCTCATTATTTTCCTCCCATGGTAATTATTCATCCTCTTATTATTCATTTGCATCTTCAACATATAAAAAATTATTTTTTACACATTAATTTCCTTGACTATACTTTCTATCATAATTAAAACATAACCCTTTCACCCTTTTCTACACACTCATGTCCTTGATTATGTTTTATATCACAATTAAAACATAACCCTTTTCACTTCAATTTTTTGAGGATTATATTTGGTAGGTTGAGGGAATGACTATGTTGGAGTGATCCTATCTTCTATACTTGTGAATGACTAACTTTTTGAGCCTAGTGCCCTCTCCTATGATCTATGTGCTATGAAAATAGACTCAAAGATAGAACTTAATTTTAAAATGTGCACCTTATTTTGGATGTGATATTTGATCCCACCAAGAAATAATTCATTCAAATTTGCATATGTGATTATCTCCACCTACAAGGATTTATTATTTAACTATTGAATATAATCCTTGAAAAATATTACTTGTCATATATTTACTAAATATATGAATAAATTATCCATCACATTGTTACGATATTGGAAATGTAATTCGTTAACAAAAATTGATAAATTGGCATTGAAACACTTCTTCTTTTGAGCACAAAGCCATTAATACCAAATGATCAATCAGGATCCAACTATAAATATGCCATTACCACCTTATGTCCACATAGAATATAATGTACCTTAAAAAAATATTAATTTTATTGATCCAAGTGACTTGATTCTTCCCATCAAACTTGAGCATTTCAAAATTTGGTGTCATCTTCTGCAGTGTTGAATGGGAACCAATTGAAGGTTCGAGTTGATTTGTATTAGGACTTACATTAGGTTGACATAAAGATCCACAATGGTTGGTCTGATTAATAGTGAATTGGGGATGTTTTGGTGAATTCAATGAAATATTCATCAATTTATCTAGTCACTATGCTAGTTTATCCAATTGATGATTGATTTTTTCACATCTACTTTATTAGCCATATCAGACTATTTGTTTTCCACACTATACTCAAGCTTGCTCACTTTATGATCTATTTAATAAAACCCTAACTATAATATCCACAAATTCCTCTATCAATCCATATTCTCTTTGTTATAAATATTTCTTAGATTTTTAGAGCCCTTTCATTGGTCCCTAGTGTGTGATCCTACCATATAAAGGCTTGACAATGTAGAGATGATTTTCTCCTTTGAATGAAGTTTAATCAAATGAATTTGAACTTAGGATAGATTTAAAAATATATCTAAGTAAAAAATAACCACTATATTTTTAGGATATTTTTTAAAATGTAAATAAATAAATAAAAATCATTAAAATGCAATCTATATGGTGAATTTATGAAAAATCCTAAATCTAAATAACTCGCACAAAAATGATATTCAAACCCTATTTTTTTAATGGTGGTGTCCTTGAATGATTATCCAACCCAAATAAAAAATTCATAGAATAATTTGTAATGGATTTCAAGATAAAATCAATTATCCAAAATTAGGGTTTCACCCACACATGCCCAAATTGAAGCTTTGATACCACTTGTGATTAAATTGATTTACCAATAAATAAGAATCAATCATAGATAAAAATATAAATAAAATTGAGTATAATATATGAATAAATTATGATCCAATTTGAGGTGAAAACCTATATAACCTTATAATAAGAACAAAATTTGTAATGCGATGATAAAGTACTTAGCATTTCCTCCTACATATACATAATTATGTTACGTAAACAACTTAGGCCAACCTTAATACTAATATTAAGTTATATAAATTATAATATGACTTAATTAAATATTATGATAGCCATAAATCAAATACATGTATCCCAATACATGTTATAAGTTAAATCCATAACATTTGTATTGCACTAGACTACTTACTAACTTACATGACTATTGATTATTAACTTGTCAAAGAATAGGGGAATGGTAGATGGATATCCATCATAACTAATTCCATTTTTTATGGTTTAACAACTTTATTTGATTTGATTATGGTTGTAATGAAGGATAAGTATGTTTTGGAGATTTACATTGCATTAAGACAATTTGAAAGATGTTTTTGGCAAGTAGGAGTGAATGAAGGCACTTATGACATTTCATCAATACTTGAAATCATTTGACTAGGATAATAAATAATGGCTAGGATATTAATTAGCATATCAAGATCTAAACACTTTGATCCTAGTCATGCCAATATGGTACACTTGTTCCTAGTCAAAAAATTTAAGTTATTAGTTTCTTCTATGTTTTTGGGGTTATATTTAGATTATTTCTTAGACCCATATCCAATTTTTTCAACATCCAAAAGTACACATGTAATTCATAGTTTAGATATTTCTCAAAGATATATTTTTATTTAAATCTAATCATATTAATCCTTATCTTCACACATTTCATATATGTTTTTATTATTTTATTGTATTTAATTTAAATTTATCTTATGCATATGTTTATATAGGTCTAGTTTACTTTTATTAGCCTAGAACCAGATTGTGCAAAATTTAACCTATTTACATTTTGGTGAACCCTTTCTCTCTTAAACACTTTTGAGTTAGATCTTGTTTTATTTCATAGTGTAACTAATTTTTTCTAGGGTTTCCTAAAACCTTTCCCTATTATGCCATCCTATAAGAGTTAACCCTTACTTGTACCTAGTGTTTCCTACAATGCCTTGCGTGTTCACTTCCCTTATATGGTTAGATATTTTTTTATTGTTGTAAATTTGATTTTACTAAGGCTACACTCGTATTTTTATCCATCATTAGACATAGCTCCTTATGTGTTATTGTTAACCCTAGTTCCTTATTCTTATTCCAAATACTAGGGTATATTCATATATCTCCATTATTTTTCAACCTCATATTATAGTTAGATTTTGCATGCTTAGAGTGTTTCTTAGGATTATGTTGTTAAATTTATTTAGCCCTACTTTATTTTTATCAATTTTAACCCTAGTGTACTTGTGATGTCTTTCCCTTTAGATGTATTATTTTATGTTATTGTAAATGATTCTATGAATTATATTCCTTTTCATAATGTTGTAGGAGATGGTAGTTATGATGATAGTAAGGAAAACATTGATGAAATTAGGGTAGCTAAATTTCAACTTGGTATGATAAAATGGAAATAAAAATGATAGAAATTCTTTAGATGTTGGTTATATTTTTATAAGCCCTCATGATAATTGAATTAGAAATGTTGATATGAAAAAAACCGTAAGGAAAATTGTGTTAGTTTCAAAAAAATTAAACTAGTCAATATGGGTTTAAACCTTTATGTGCATAACAACATGTTGATTCCTCTATAGAATATAATGTCCATGAAAATTATTATTTTAATGCATCTTATTTGAATGTCAATGTTGATAATGATTTAAATTCTCAAACCACTCAATAAGATTATTAGACTACTAATGATGATTATTATGATATTTAAGCTAAAATATATGCATAAGATAAAGATGAATACATTGAAACTATTATAAAAAATGATATGTAAAATCCTTCTCATATTGATAATATTATATACATGTTAAATTAAATATCTAATTAAAATATTTCTTGTGTTTTAAATTATTTTCTAATTACTTCTAATTATTACCCTTTTATTCCTTTGAATGTGATTAACGATTGTGTTCCTTAACACGTATTGCCTATTCAATAATATTTTCCCACTCCCATACCTAAACCTCCTAGGGTTATTATATACTCTATTATTGGTTTCACAACATGCCCCATTTCTAGTCTAAAAATGGGGACCTTCTTTTTTCCTAGGATTTTGATCTTATACCTTTTAGGAGTTCATTGTGGTGTTGTTCAAATCAACCTTCTTGGAAATCTACTAGATGATTAGTTACAAATGACTAAATGGGTTTACTTGAATGCTTTTGTATTTCTTCAATTTATTCCAATATTTTATCTAAGAGTGAATTCATTGTAATACCTGAATTTACATAAGTCTACTACGTCTTAGTCTATTTGTTTGCTTGTGTTTTGGAACACATTTTATAGCGCCCTTTCAGACTATTTCACATTTAATTTATGTAAATTATTTGACTGTTGCAAAGTTTTCTATCTTTTTTCCCAAATAATTTTCATCCTTTTCTACTTTAATTTCAATTTGAATGACTAAATGTTTATAAGGTTTTATTTCTTAATTTAGTCGCTTCTCATAAAAATAGATGCAATTGGCTTTGGAATCAAGCAAATGAATAAGTCGCTGTGTGGTTTTTAGTTTATACTTAGTTATTTTTTAGATTTTTACTTAATAATTTTTTTAAATAGTTAGTTGTTTATTTTCAAACAGTTATACATTTGTTTTCAAATGCCTTGGTTGTTGGTTTTCAAATGCTTAGCCATTATTTTTTTTAAACCAAATTTGTTGACTGTGTCTTTTCATATCATTCCCATAGGTACCCAAAGGGAGTAGTCAGAGATTTTACTTGAAGGAGAGTTTATAAAAAACTCAAAGACTTCATGATATTTGGATAAGTATTTAACTCCTTATAAAAATGTCAATAATGAGTTAGAGCTTTTGTGTGAAGGCTCAACAATAAAAATTTTGACAAAAAACCATGCAAAGGTTTTATCCTTTGGAACAAAAGTTTTGAACAAAATTTGTAAAGAAGGAATAGAGCGTAAATCACTTCATGATAATTCTCTTAGTCTTTTGATCATTTTTAAAAAAATTTACGAAGACCTATCAAAACTTTTGTTACAAATAAAAGTTCTAAATACCAATGCCTGGATAGAAATTATGAACAAAAGTTCTAATGATAAAATTTGTGAAGACTTGGGTCTTCAGAAAGAATGTCATGAAAATAGTCCAAGGAAAAATTCATGAAGAATGGAAAAGAGGATCACACTTTCATAAGAATTGTGTTTCACTTTTGACATGAAAGCTCAAAAGAGGAAGTCACGAAGGTTAAGGCTCGAACAGAAGTTATGACAATAAAATTTCTAAAGGCTAAGGCAAAAGTCATAACTTTTGTGTGAGGGCTCAAAAAAAAAAAAAACTTTTGAATACTTAAAGCAAAAGCCACATAAAAGTCTAGAAGTACAGAAGCTCATAGCTATTGACCATTGGCTTAAAGTGCAGATATTTGAGGGAGTGGTTTGTGGTAGAGATAAAACCTATGGATAAAAATGAAGCTAATAAGTGTCAAAATAGGGCCTATAGAAGTAAAACTAACTGCAAAGTGAGGGAAAAGTAGAGGGAAATCAAGAAGAAGCAATGTGGTAGTAACCCGTCAGGTAAAAAGACATGTTAGTTGCATAGCTAGCAATGCATGAGCCTAAATTTGGTGACCCATTTGATCATAAAAACCATCAATAGGTTGAGAAGGGACTAGACATCTAATTTGATTTAAGGAATCAAATTAAAATTCAACTAAATCATGAATAAGGTAGGAATAATTATTATGGAGTGCATAGTGGGACCATGTGAATTTCATAAAATATAAACATATCCTTAACAAGGTAGGGAAATTGATTATGTAAAAGCATGGGCAATTGGTAGTCCTGATCTAATCCCAACTACTTTCAGCTACTAGAATTCAATTGAAGCATGGTTTAGTTGCATAAATTTTGAGCATGCCTTTAATATATAAAGGATTTTAAGTCACCTACTCAACCACATTCTTCCAATTGCATTATCGATTGATGTAACCACCCTATTGGTGGGTGAATTTGGATTACATAATATCATAGCCATTGACCATTGGCTTAAAGTGCAGAGATCCGAAGGAGTGATGTGTGGTAGAGATAAAACCTATGGATAACAATGAAGCTAATAAGTGTCAAAATAGGGCCTACAGAAGTAAAACTAACTACATAGTGAGGGAAAATTAGATGGAAATCAAGAAGAAGCAATGTGGTAGTAACCCATCACGTAAAAAGACATGTTGGTTGCATAGCTATCAATGCATGAGCCTAAATTTGGTGACCCATTTGATCGTAAAAACCATCAATAGGCTGAGAAGGGCTAGACATCTAATTTGATTCAAGGAATCAAATTACAATTCAACTAAATCATGAATAAGGTAGGAATAATTATCATGGAGTGCATAGTGGGACCATGTGAATATCATAAAATACAAACATATCCTTAACAAGATAGGGAAATTGATCGTGTAAAAGCATGGGCAATTGGTAGTCCTGATGTAATCCCAATTGCTTTAAGCTACTAGAATTCAATTGAAGCATGGTTTAGTTGCATAAATTTTGAGCATGCCTTTAATATATCAAGGATTTTAAGTCACCTACTCAACCACATTCTTCCAATTGCATTATTGATTGATGTAACCACCCTATTGGTGGGTGAATTTGAATTTGAATTTGAATTTGAATTTGAATTCAAACATTTCAAGCCTGCATGCCTATATAAGATTGACTCTTTGATCTAATAAGGGTTGGTCCTTTTAGGATTGAGGAAGTTGTGTTTAGGCTAGCTCCCTTAGAATAGAGTAATTAGTGAACTAGACATGTTTTTATTCTCCATAATTAGTAGAGCAAACATTTTTCATGCTCTCCTAGTGTAGTGTTTTTCTTGTTGTTATGAAAGTGAAGTATGTAGCTATATATTTGTTGTAAGTTTCACCAATGATTAATCAAAAGACAATATCTTGATACTTAGTTTTTTGTGTAGTCGAATGTTTATCTTATGCATATTTTTATGGTGGTTATTTTCCTATTTTATCACAACAACTTCTCCCTAGACTCTTGCATTGTCCTTTAGCCACAATTGTACTAGGTTTGGCTTGATTAAGGACTAGTTTCTATGAGATTTTCTCAATCAAATGCTTTAGCTTCATATCTATGACAGCATGTCCTTTATTTTCTTCCTCCATGCCCTTCTCTATTTTTATCTTTTTTATTAGTGTGCTAGTTTAGGATTAATAGCAATCTATCTCTAATGTTTAATCATGATTGTTGAATATCATCCATCAGTATTTAAGCATTATCGAATAGATTAGTGGTGGATCAATCGAGTCTCAGAATGTTTGAATCTTAAGCCATCATTTAAAGTCAATTTCACTAGCCATGGTCCCTTGAAATGGAATATTTCATATTAGCCAACTAAGTGAAGGCCAGCATACCAAGACCTAGTACATTTAGACCTAAGGGAGGTCTTTTCTTCATGGGATCTCCCTCCTTTCAAGAGATGAATGGACTGACAACCCCTACTTATTTTTGTCTATTTTTGGACACCTCACAACATACTATTCCACTGATGAGCCTATTCCCTTGAGTGATCCATTTCATAGTAAAACTTTACCAACTTCTAAAATAATCAATGTGATGGGTGAAATCAGTGAATTACAATGACAAGTTCAACTATTTTCTCTAGCTCCTTTGATCTTAATGTGTTAGGAAATATTCCTAACATGATTAAATAGATAAAATATATTACTAAGATGTGCAAATCATGTAGTGATTTGTGAATATTTTTAGGGATAAGTTAGTTATTAATAGTTAGTTGTTAGAACAACTATCTTATTATAGAGTAAATAGTTATTCAAATCATTGTTATATAATGTAATGTTGCAGTTGAATAAAATTAAGTCGGTTGATTAAATGATTAAATTGTGTATGAGCCTTTGGTTCTACCCTGATATGGGCTAACTTCATTATGTGGTATCAGAGTAGGCATCCTAATGGGACCTCTTTGTGTTGACCTTCATTGTCTTTGCATCCCACAGAGTATATTAACTAAAGTTATAATGCAAACCATGTGCAAAAACAGTTGTTACATCTATACATTTTCTTGCATTTTGTCAAACCTTTGCAATGTAGACCACATGTAAGTGCTTGCGATTCTCTTTTCACAATTGACCATTCTTTTTGTAGTTCTACCATTTCTATTTTTGTTCCTATAGAAAAATGAAAAAGCAAAAAAAAAAAAAAAAATGATATATATCTTGAAAAGAAGATATATATATATGAAAAAAAAAAAAACATGCATTCATACATCTCTATATATTTGTTTACTTTCTGTAAGTTTTTTGTTTTCCAAATATAAAGAAGATCAAAAATATTATATATTTTTAGTATGAGGCATTGAAGATTGTACCAAAGCATTTGTATGAGGATTTCTATTTTGTAAAGATCTTGGGTTGAGATCTCAGATTTTATCACATCTGCCTCATCAACATTTGTTGCTAAAGATTCATGTCACATGCATCTATGATGATTAGAGGAGCGAAAGAGGCATTCACGGAGGATTTATTAAAAAAAATGCAGAAAAAAATAGTTTGATACAGCTCATGAAAATAATCAGATTTTTTCCGTTTCTCAATGAATTTGGATGATTCAAATTGTATTGAAGCAAACCCATAATTTTTTTGATGCAATTACGCATATCCAAGGAGTTGTTCGCAGTGGAAACTTACCATTTACACTTAGAACGTGGCTAAAACACTACATTCACCTGACTCGGCAATGGATCTCTCTCTAAAGGCAGTGGCATCTCCTCCCACCTCTTCACAGAATACATTATCTCCGATTTCAAGCTCTTGCATTCTATGGTCGCCTTCATTCCTGTGAAGGATTATGATAAAGATGGAAGAATTTTTTGTTTTAGGTTTTGTGTTTTTTTATTTTTTAATTTTAAATTCTTTAGTTTACGATTTAGTCATAGGACTTTAGTAATTTATTTTTAGTTTTTTTAAACATATTATATTGTTATTGTTTTTAAGTTTTTGATTATTCTGAAATCTTAAATTATGTTAAGTTTTTTTTCAAAAGGCCTAGTCTTTAATATTTATTTAAGATTAGTAGTTTTTAAGTTTGTTTTTGATACTTGCATTTTTTACTTAGCTTTTAAGTATATATATTGTTTTTAAGTTTTTGATTATTTTGAAATCTTAGATTATGTTAAGTTTTTTTTCAGAAGGCCTAGTCTTTAATATTTATTTAAGATTGGTTTTGATTAGTAGTTTTTTAGTTTGTTTTTGATATCCGCAATTTTTTACTTAGTTTTTAAGTATATAAGTAGTTAAGATTTCAAATGCTTTTAGTGGTTATGTTTTATGAGTTTAGATTTTAAAGTATTTTGTGTGTTTATATATATATATATATATATTTATTTATTTTTTTTTTTTTTTTTTTGTTTTGTTGTTGTTGTTGGGGTATTTTGAGTTTTTGCTTTATTTTTCTATATATATAAAAATGAGTTATTTTTTGGGTCATATTTTTAAGGAGAGTCATAGTTTTATTTTAAAAATGTTAGTGTCATTTTCATAATATTGTTTAAAATAGAGTCATTATTTAGTCATTTAAATGTTGTTATTTGTCTATGTTAGGGTTCATAATAGTCAAGTGGCAAATTTTAGAGTCATTTTTAGTTTTTTTTGTTAAGTCTTTTTTTTAAATTATGAACTTCAAATAAGTTTTGAAAGGTAATTTTCAATAAAGCGGTATTTTTAAAATCACATGTTTGTAATCAAATGTATATCAATTAGAATCAATATTAAAATTTATCACCCCAGTTACAATTAGGGAGGTGAATATTAGGAAATAGTCCTTACATGGTTAAATAAATAAAATATATTATTAAGATGTGCAAATCATGTAGTGATTTGTAAGGAGTATTTTTAGAAATAAGATAGTTGTTAATAGTTAGTTGTTAGAACAACTAACTTATTATAGAGTAAATGGTTATTCAAATCATTTTTATATAATGTAATATTGTAGTAGGCTAACTTAATTATAATGTTATGGTTGATTCTTATGTTATATTATCAAACTTCATAGCTCATAAGATTATAATATCTCCTATTCCACATGGTTTTATTACTGTATTTAATGGATTTAAAGATCCATGTAAGCACCTTAAGAATTTATATGATTATATCAAAAATTTATGCATGTCATGATTAGTTAATACTTAAGATCTTTCCAAAAAGCTTGAAAAACTGTGTCTTATATTGGTTTCATACCTTACCAAGTGGATCCATACATTCATTTCCTATGTTATAAGAGGTATACTTAGTGTGTTTCATTACCAATAAGGGATAATGAGTTATTTTTTAGCATGTATCTTTTATCATACAAGCTATAGATGAGAACATTCATGCTTATGTGCTTTGATTCAAGATTAGTATGATTTGATTTCTTTACAACTATTAGATATGAGAAAAACAAAACGTATTTAGTAAAAGTATCCTACCATTTCTCAAATATAAAATGTTTTTTAATGAATATTCATGTTTTAACAACCTTTGTCATGTGGTTAAGAGACTCTAAGTTGATATTTTACTGACCCATGTACTTACATATGAGACATGCTTCACAATGTTTTGCCATCTAAAATAACTCAAGACTCAATGTTTTAAATAATTATTGCGTGCTAAAAAATTAATACTAATACATTGGTCAATAATATATTTGTACTATAAAAGAGCCAAGTGCCTTCTCCCAAAGAATGTAGGTGACCCCTAAAGTAAATTACAAAATTAAAGGCTATTCCATCAAAATATGCTTTGTTTTAAAGAAAAAAATTAAGACCTTGTCAATTATGGTGATACATAAATTGAAGATGCACAAGTTAAAATGCCAAGTCATATGAGTTAATCTATTAATATCCACATGGATCTAAATCAAAACATCAATATACACTTAAATGGGTGTTTGATAAAAAAAGTGTATCAATACCAAATAAAAATGCCAATGATGGTACACAAACAATCTCTACATTATGTGGCTAAAAGGTAAGTCAAACTTAAGAGATACCAATATTAATAAATAGGACTTATTATATTCACCACTTATTTATGATACTTGAATGTCACAAGACCCGTGAAGTAATTTATAGAATTAAAGGTCATTCAACCAAAATATGTTTTGGTTTAAAGAAAAAAAACTCAAGACTTTATCAGTTGTGGTAATATTGAAATTGAAGATGCACCAATTAAAACATCAAGTCATACGAGTTAATATACCAATATCCATTAGGAGCCAAAAAAAAATATCAATATGCAATTAAATGGGTATCAAGGAAACAAACGTTTCAAAACCAAATAAAAATGCCAATGATGGTATGTAAAAAATATCTCTACATAATGTGGATACAATGCAAGTCAAACTTAACACTAGATATCAATGGATGAGAGACACCGATATTCATAAAGATAATTTATTAGATTCACCTCCTATTTATGATATTTGAAGGTCACATGCTTCAAAATGCATATCTTATGATGATTCTTCAGGACTTTATAATATCATTAGTTAGCAATGCTAACATACTTTGTGCTTAAATACTTTGAAATATATTTATGAATAGTATAATTATTCAACTATGGCTATTATATTAGACCTACATTATATACATATGATCATGGATTCATACTTGTCTTCGGGGTAATTTTAGTGGAATTTTTTTTTGTTTTTTTACATGAATTTAAATATCATTTCTTTTGATTGTTCCTTTATTGACAAGTAATTTTCTTTTAATTTGTGGTCTTTGTGGATTTTATTGGTCACTTGGATATAATTGATACTTTTTATTACTCTTTTCTCTTCGTATGAGTTTATTTATTGGAATTTATTTCACATACTTGTCTTTACATACATATTCTTTATTTTGTTATTTACTTTTCACTTTATTTTTCATTTCCATTTGTCCCAGATCCCTTATTCATCATGACTCATTATGGAGATTTTTTATATATTTGTCTACATTTCCATGATCCATATTATGCATCTATTTATGGTAATAAATATTGTGTCTTCCCCTATATTGATCATATATTTCCCACCAAGGGGCACAATACTTCAACACTTGCATTGACTATTCCCTATATAATGTGGCATGTCATTATTTTGCTTGGATTACTCATATATTTCCAACCAAGGGGAATGATATTTACACACTATGTACTTACATCAATTATATTTGGATTATATTGGTGCACACACTTGCCATAATTTTTTAATTATATATTGTCTACATTGGGGTATGTCATTGTTATGTTGCATCGACTATATCTTATCCACATTCAGGCATACCTTTATGATTGATTCGTTAATTATAACTTTTCCATATAGGAAGAAACCTATTTTTACACTTATATCAATTTTATATTTCCTATATAAGAGGCTTATTATTTTTGTGCTTCGTTGCTTATATATTTCTCATCTATACACCCATGTGACCATATATTATAAATTGCTTATAATGGGGTATGTCTTTGCCATGTTTCATCACATATATCTTAATAACATTGGGACATACTATGCCTAAATAGATATAATATTTATCAAATTGGGACATGAATTATTATTATTTATTACCAACATTTGGTCTACATCAAGGCATATTATTATTTGTACTCATATCAATTATACTTACTCTTTCAAGGGAAATCCACTATTATTGTGCTTATAGTTATTAAACTTAGCTATACAAAGTATAACATATCCCTCCTATAACTGCATTGGTCATATCATGTTCATACAAGGAGCACTCATGTTTATTTCTCCATATTTGTCATATCTTGTCCATATAGGTACCACTCTTTTTTTGATACCTATATTGGTCATATCATATCAATACAAGGTCCACTCCTTTATCATACACCTATTTGGGTCATACAAGGGTGGTACCATTTATTCTTACATTACTTTCACTTACGTATATATGATTTCATTTACTTATTACACATGATTTCATAATTATATCTTACTTACATGACTTAGACCTCCATAGGTCAAAACTCCTTATTATAGATGCACTTTCACGATCACATATTATTTACATGACTTAGACTTCCATAGGTTAAAAATTATATTAATGCTAAAAAAATTATTGGTCAACTAATCAACCCTTTTACGTATCTTGAAGGTTAAATAATAATCAAACTAGTTTAATCATAAAATGCCTCAAGAATAGAATAACACGTTTAAAGGCGATAAAGTTACTTTAGATGTTAAGCAAAAAATACCTCAATAAAAATAAAATAAACTTAACAAGATCTATGGAATTAAATCGATTAATAAATTATATGAACTCAACAAGAATAAATTTATCAAAAATATCAATTCTTGAAATTCAATACATATCAAAGTAATCTTTCAATATATTTCAACTCAAATTTTAATCCAACCTCACAACCAAAACATCTCACTTTTCATATTCATATCTCACTTTATTATTCATTTTTCATTCTCATATTCATGTATTGTTATTGATATAATAACATAGTGAACCTTATGAATAAGGTAGCCTATTGAAGAGTCAAACTTGAACACTCTCAAATATAAGAATATACCTCATGAAATTTTATCAATTCTCTTCGTGCTTCATTCACTTGGAATTTTAGATCATATATATCACTTTTATATTATCAAGCTTTGAAGAGCACTTTGTTATTAATAAAAGTAGTGTATGATGCTAAATATTTGAATACTTAAAGTATAAAACCAAATAAAAAATACTAAATGAAATTGAAAGAATAATAAATAAATAAATAAAATAAAAAATGGGATCATAAAATATGGAAAGAAAATAAAGAATAATGAGCAAAAAACTAGCAAAAGAATAAAACTAAGAAAGGAAGACATAATTTAAAATGCATTATGAGTACATGTAAAATGAAATAATATACAACAATATATAGGTCATTAGAGACTAAAATGAATAAAAAACATTTTTTATTTGAAATCACAACAAAGGGTTACAAATTGTATAAATATAATTGTAATATTAACTTTATTATGAAACTATTTTATTATGATACAAAAGAGAAATAAGGCTAACATGAGGATATGCATAAGGAGTATTCATAATTTAATAAAAATACAAATTTTATGATGGTCATGTGACTATAAAATACCATGCTGTCACCAAATGATAAGTCCAATGACATCTAATAAGTAATCATAATGACATTACATTAATCATCGTATATACCTAAGTGCCTTAAACATTCTACTCGACCACTAGAGAGTGTGTCCTTTGGCCCTCCCGCAAGTCAAGACCCAACTCTAAATAACACTATTTGAAAAATAATGTAAAATAAATGAATAATAGACTTAATCTATTAGTACCTATGTGTGACCTCATTTACAAATGTATCTTCTGAGAATTTGTATTGAAACATTAGGATAAAAAAATTTAATAGGGGAAGTGAATATTTAGTCAATAACATGTCCTTATTATAGTTTTGCTTTTACACATATATTATTTTCAAAACTTAGACTTCCATGGGTCAATCTCCCTTCTTATACACACAAGATTTAATGATATCACCATTCTATGATTATACTAAACCTGTTATAAATGTGTTGTAACGACGATGCCATCTTATGATTATACATTAATGCTATTATGGTTTATATGCTATTCATGATACACATAGCCCATTTATTTTGATATAAGTGACATGCAAGTACATTCATCACCTTAAAATGGGGGCATATTATCTACTTATTATATATTTAGATACATGATGATACACACTAAACACACTATATAACAAGGGAAAGTGAAGCTGATCTACAAATCAATCCTAGCTTGGAGAAGATAAATCAGACTATCCATTTCACTTCTTGGTACATTTAAACAATCTAGGTCATGCCCAATATGGATTTACTAAACCTAACTAAGGTATCTCTTACCACACAATATCACTAGAGAGGGTTCCAAAGCCTCTAGTCAAACAATACCACATAATAACCCTAGATAGGTCCTATGTTTTCTTATCAAATTAAATGACAGAGTAAAGTAAATCTAATATATTTCTCACCAAATCATATGGCACAAAATGAAGATAATAAATTTAAAGTAAACATGCAAATAAGAACTCTACTCAAGTCAATGTAGAGGTAATCCTAATGCATTGAGAGATAAACATATTCATAAGCTAACACATGAAAATCTATCTCCTTAATAAAGAGGGGCAAGATTTAAGATTACTTAACTTGAAAATGAACATGTCGAACCTATTGGGACCAACATACCCCCATTTTTGAAAATTGGAACCCTTGAGAAACCCTGAAGATTGAACATGGAGATTTAACATTTTAAGGTCATTTACAAAATTTGAAGATCATCCACTTTATCAAAAGCAATCTTACTTAGTTATGTTTTTCTTTAATTTTGACTAACAGTTCTAATAAATGGTCTTTATTACTTATAGTTACAAGTTATATGGTGTCTGTTCCTAAGAAACTCATGTTTCAAAACCTTGGCAAAACCCTCAGTTTAAATTTGAAAATTGGCAAGAACCAATTAGCGGGAACCTTTTTTAAAAAATCCATTTTGGGCCTAAGTATAAAACTCATGTTTTAAGCTTAGTCATGTTTTTCAACACAACTAAAATGTAACTTGAAATGCTCAGTCCCCTTTGTTATTTCCTCTTTTAAAGTTCCTTGTATGCCTAACATTCATTCTGCAAGGTCCTTTTAATATTTCTTAACTTAGCCTAAGATTTTAACCCTAAGGCCCCATTGTATTTATTAATATAAATGGGACCTTAGTCTTAACACCTTAGTTTACGTTCTATCTCCCCGAGTCCAATTTTATGTTAGCTCAATCCTTTGATTTATACCTTAACCTAAGGTTTTAATCCTAAGGCCCCAACATATTTATTAATATAATAAAGACCTTAGTCTTAACACCTTAGACTAAGTCTTTTTATCACTATGGTCTTAACTTAACTTCCTCACATCTTGTAGGATCCAACATCCCTCACTTTATCATGGCATATGATCTAATGGAGTGAGGAAAGCCCAACTTTTGACTTAAATATCATGCATCTCAGATAATCTTATGGTTCATGCTTCCTCATAGACTTTTGATCAGAAGACATGAGAAATCTTGAATAATCCTACACATAACCCTTTAGACCAATCATATTCAATCCCTTAGATCATGATCAATAGTTCTCACTTCATCATAAGGACCTGATCAGATGGAGTGAAACACAGTTGAAAGGTTAAAAGATTATGAAAGGCCTAAATTATTGACACATGGCACCCTTACATTCAATGATCCAAGGCATATGGGCCATGCCTAATAAAATAACCAATCAAGAGAAAGCACTCAGATCATGATCTTATGGCTGTCACTTCATCATGGATTTCAATCCAATTAATTGAATTAAGTCCAAGATCCTAAGAAGCCCCACAGAGGTCCCAAGTGGCACTCTCACATTGGTTCATAATAATTTGACAAGATTAAAATTAATTTTCATGTTATCATCATTTGACATCTGCAAGGACATATTTGATGTCCATATGACCATCAACTTGAAGTCCATCAAATTAAAGGCTTTACTAACTTGAAATTAACATTTGCACGATCATCATTTGATGCCCACGAGGACATATTTGACATCCACAAGATTGTTAAATTTAAGTTAATGAATTATTCTACTCAGGATCAAAATACACTCCAAAATCTTGTTTGAAGGCTCAAAAATTCCTTTACAAGCCAAGGGAAGTGCTAAAAAAATGCTCAAACGCTAGAAATATTCAATCTACAAAATGTGGAAATGGTCTTATGGTCTAAGTATATTTAAAATAAACTTAGTATAATTATATACTTTTAGGTCCCCATGGCATCCCATTCAAGTACCATGAACCTCAAACTATAGAATTATACTAGGTCTTATTTTAGAAGAATCCTTATAATGTAAAGTTTAGACCAAATACTTCTAACCAAGGGTTTTTGTGTGTTTATTAATATATTAAAATCCTATTTAACATTGGACCATTATATCATTTTTAACCCCTTATGATCATGATTTATAAGGTTGGGCATAAATATTTTAGACCAATGCATACATTGTATTTGTTAAACACAACATAAACATTAGCTTGAAATATTTAGCCATGGCCCCCT
The DNA here is from genome assembly GCA_037957365.1 of Torreya grandis. Taxonomy (NCBI): domain Eukaryota; kingdom Viridiplantae; phylum Streptophyta; class Pinopsida; order Cupressales; family Taxaceae; genus Torreya; species Torreya grandis. The sequence continues at coordinate 464,436 of JARHVA010004121.1, forward strand.
TTATATAATTCAAAAAAGTTAGACATAAATTCCTTAGCCTAAGGTTTTTTTCATGCTTAATAAACATGTAACAAACCTTATCCTACAAAATTTAATCCTAAGTCCCACCTTAATGATGTGCTAACTAAAATTTTGAGCATCTATGTAGATTAACGGCATGTGTTTCATCACAGGGGGATGATCCAACAATGCAAAGATCATGTGGACTTTTCAAAGGCTTGTGAGCTCACCACATAGCCAATGCTCATTAAAAAAATGATTTACATAAGATACAGAGCATGGGGAAGGCATGCAAAGATGTGAAGTGTCATAACTATGGTGCCTTGAATAGAAAGGAGCCAATCATAGGCAAGGGCCTAGATTACTATCAATGGCTTATGCTAATGATACAATGGTGTGAAATAAAAGAAGGTATTTTAAATACCAATGATTAGTGCTCAAATTAATTTATTAAAAATGCTATTAAAGTCCCAAAACAATGCCACATAGGCACCATGCAAGCAAAAAAGGATAAAATAGGAGATCTTATGGGCTCAAAAACATGAAGGTATAAAGGTAAAGGTCCAAATCAAATCCAAAGCATGTATGAGCCATATTTTGGATATATCCTACCATTAAAGCTCAAAACCCCTAAACCTTACATAAAAGTGACCCAACTCAATTCATTTGGTCATAATTTGATCCAAGAAGAGCTTGATTGTGTTTTTGAGTGGAAAAGAGCTTTCACAGAGACTAATTTGTAAACTAGTGTGAAAATTTTGTAGAAATATAGACCATGGCATCTCACAAATAGTAATTAAAGGAGGAGATCAAGCTCTACTTGTCAATAAATAATGAGGGGAAAATCTTCAAGGAAACCAAATTAGACATTACATCCCTAAATTTCCCAAGCATTAGGAATTAGTTTGAATTATTCTTCATCATGGAGGAACTAAAGCCCATTACAAAAGAGGAGTAGAGGATTGCCATGGTGAGCTAGAGGAATTATGACTTAGTCATTGTCCAGATGGTCAGCCTTCACCACACTATTGTAAATCCTGAGGTATTGTATTGTATAGACATCCTTACTCTTGTTTTTATTGATTGTAGGGTAGATAATGAATGGATCATTCGAGAAGGGAATTATAAGAAGATAGCTTATATTTCTCCTATCGATTTTGATAAATATTATAAACAACCAATTCCCCATGTAGACCTATCAAAGATCAAATAATGGACCAACACTCATGACCTATACTCTATCCTTAGGCCCTAGTTGCACCAAGGACCCCATATCTTTAGGGACTTTGAAGGCAAGATCTCCATAGTCCAATTCAAGGAGGGTATCAGAGTTATAATTACCCTATTAAAATGAGCCTTTGAAGCCCCCTCAACCACCTATGTGAAAAAAATATGGGTCTCCTATGTGCATTTCATGGTGGAACAAAAGCTCACCCCCCTAATTGAAGATTTGATCACTGTCTTACCAAGCAGTTCATTGCCATTAAAAGGAAGACATCTAGGTAGTTTTATATGATGTCATACCTACTAGATGCCCTTCTTGCCTTAATCAAATTCCTTGGTATTATAAATTAGTCTCTTGAGGTAAAAACTACAATTTCCCACCATTATTCTAAATTACATATCTTTAAATACAACAACCATATGCAATTTATTTGTGACTATGTCTACCCAGCCATAGTGGAGGCCATCATAGGTGTTCCCATGCCTAGAGTCCATCTACCCATTAAGAATTATCTTAAAATAATGGGTGACTTCTAGTACTACCCTGATTGCACAGTCATTAGGATTGAGGGAATCATGTCCCAGCCTTACAAATTGATAGTATATGTTACTAGAAAACTCATAGAACAAGAAACCCCAGCTCATCCATGGCATTGATGGGACCTACAAAGAAAAGAAGGGTCTTATCCACCCCTTCCCTCTAACCATTGGAAGGAATATACTTTGGGATTAGAAATAGGTTGATACCATGGCCAAGCACAGGGATTCATTTGGGTTTTAGCTTGATGAACTCAAGATGTGGTATCCTCGAGAACATAGTCAGTAGCCATTTGAAGGAGAAGAAGCTCCATAAGCTTGAGTACATACATTAGCTTGGTGTTCATGACACCATTTATATTAAGGCCAAGAATTACAAAGAGGTTTTGGCTAGAATCTAAGGGCACAACATCAAACTTGAACATAGATGGACCAAGGATAACAAGCCATCAGGGGGGGCATGGTTAATACATCCTTTATAATATCACTTATTTCCTAGACCATCTGGGATAGCCTAGGAATAGCCCTAAGTAGAACAACCACAACCCCAGGGGCAAATTGTGTAAGGTCAGGATGAATAAGGTCATGGTAAGGGGAAAGTGGGAGAAGTGAAATTAGAAGAGAGACCTAGAGAGGGGCCCTCATCTTTAACATAACCCCAAAAGACACCTTCCCTAGTTCAATATATAGATATGATAGCCTTAGAGCCTGAGGAGGCACTTGAGGGTGCCCTCAAGGAACTTGTAGAGGCATATGATATTGATAAGTAAGAAGAAAAATTTGAAGAAGCTTAGGTCCAAGCAAGGGAGTCTAAAGAAGATAAAGGGAAGGAGCTTGATCTTAGTATAGTCCCAATATATCCTAAGGAAAAGAGGAAAGTAGAAATGGCACTAGTCCCTCTTAGGCCCAAAATACCAAGATTGACCTTCACTCACCCCACTAGTGAAGTCAATCTATTCAGTGATGAATTCTTAATTCATGGAACAATCATTCTTGACTGGTTCATTTATGGAAAAATTCAAAATATTCCTTCTCTCTCACACTCATGGGTAATCATAAAGGTTGCTAATGTTGGCATACATGATGATATGAATCCATGGATCAGGGCTAAGGTAAAGGAGCAAGAAGAAAGGAGAATTGTGGTCACTCAAGGACCAGAAAGCAAGAAGATGGATGTTCCTAGAGAATCAAGTAGCATAGGTTTAGAGGTCCCATAATCTTTGAAATTCACAGGGTCATCCACCACTGTGTAGTTTAATTTAGAGATAGTTGGATTGGAAAGAGTCACCACTAAGACAGCCATGGTGGGAGCTGAGGAATTCACATTCAAAAATGTAGAACCCTTTATAGGTTTGACCCTAGTGGGAGGTCAATATCTTGGAAAATATACTATTCATGAAGAATATGTTGAGACTTGATTGAGGCCCAATTAGCTCAAACAAAGGTTGGGGTCCAAGTGATGAAATAGAGGATCCAAAACTTGGAAAGTGAGAAAGAAAATCTAGAAACCCAGGCCATTTTTTCAATCCCTGACTCTATAATGGACATGTTTGGGGACTCATTCTTTGATATTTTCAATTATTTGAATTCAATAAATATAATGCAAGATACCCTAAGTTATTAGGGTGAAGTATCCTAGGATTCAATAATAGAATGGCAAAAGGATGAGTCCCAAGTTAGGGATCTCATAGACATTATGACTAGGAACAAGATTCCTAAGTTCAAGACTATCAGTTTGGCTCATTTGAATAGCATACTGGGGGTGATAGTAGATAAGGTATAGGTACTTGGACAAATAATTTAAATAGGATTTTGGTAGATAATAAGGGGTTGGTCACTAGAATTGAGTAGCTCTCAGAAACAATGTTGTTAAATCCTACCAAGACCACTGTAATTAAAATCATTGATGATGTTGAATTCAAACACATGGTCACTTTGGTCATTCAGTCAGTTAGGAACAAGAGACAAGGTCATTTTGGTAGGGATAATAGGAGAATTTTAGACATGATTTTCACAATAGAAGAAAAAAATTCATAAGCAATGAGCATAAAATAAGCCATGGCTAGGGATGACCAAGACTTGGATGACCTAGCTGATGCTAATGAAGTTTTCCTAATGAATCCATCTATTGACATGGATCTCATTAAGGAACAACACTAAAAGGCAATGGAACTTCTATAAAATCAATAGGGGGACCCCTTGGTAAAGGGCCCACCCAGCAACTAATATTCCTTTTGTGTAAACATTGTAATATTTAAAATAGGAATATTATTTTGTTAGGCATATGTTATCCTATTAGCATATTTCCCTTATGTCAGTTTAATCGTGGAAAACAAGTGTATTCTAGAACCATCTTCAAGGATAGTTGTTCTTGTCTTTTGTACACCTGTATATTTAATCTGACTAGTATATTTCCTGACCTTTCTATAAAGGCATGTATTACCATTTGCACGAGAGAAAATATTTTATACTTGAAGTAATTAATATAATCAAGGAGTTTTGAAAATATTGTCCATATTTGATATGTCAATGGATAATATATATTTTCTCTCAATTTCTAGTTTATGTCTTGAATTTGAATAGTTTCTTTGAATTCTAGGTTGCATTTTCTAATCACAGGGTTTCTAATTTGTGCATATGATAGATTAGTTAAAGGATCTTGGGTTTTGCTTCACTTCATTTTGCTCTATATTCAGATGTGCAAGTGTTATTTGATTATAGTAGTAAATCCTTAAATTATACTTGGTTCTTACTTGTGATTCTTTATACTATCCTTTGAAGTTTTCCTGGTATATAGTGGAATTTGAGCTTAGTCTATTTCACATTATATATTGGTTTAAATGGATACTTAGTTAGAATTGATGTTTTGTCATGATATTTGAAACTAAGATTAGCAATCACTTATTCTCATTTCTACCTTGCCTTTTTATTTTCTCTTTTTTACACCAAATCACTTTAATTTTAACTTCATTACAAATATCCACTTAGATTAATTTTTAGCTTAAATCTGGATCACAATTCACTAAGTATTAACATAGATTCTCTATAATTCACAAATAAAAAACCATGATGGCTCCCAACCATCACTCGTTATAAATTTTTAGGACACGAATACATATCTCTATTGCTATTTCACCATAGGTGACATCAAGTTGCCATAACCTGCTACTCATGCTCTGAATTCATCAAATTCTAAAATGAGGAGTGTTCTTTAAACACTAAGGAAACCTGTATTGCATTTAAAGGTATCAACAGAACCTCAATATCTCCTTGGCCAATGGTGATTTTTAAGATGTTGTTTTGGTATGTAAAGATAATAAAGATAAGTCAACTCTAGGATACACGACTTCTCTATAATTCTAAAAGACTTTTCCCACAAGACAAAATTCTTCTCTCTAAAGGAAGTATGAAGCCCTAATAAATGGATCCTCAAGTAGAATGATGGATAAGTATATTTGAAAATAAATGATTATCTCTATCTCTGTAGTGAAAATGGTGAAATTGTGTTTATATAGATGGATCTAACCCTAAAACCTTCCAAAGTTTTGGCCGATACAGTCAGACTAGTTGATCTAATTATTAAATAAATCAATTAATTAGGTTCTATAATAGATCGTTTGGGCTTACCTAGTCCTATAACATGCTCTTTTTTAAATAACAGGGTCATCCCATGTGACTTTATTCGGTAAATGACAAAAAGATGTTTTGGTTTAGGTAGAGGTTATTTGAGGTGGCAAATTTTTTGGAAAATTATGTAAGGGAGGTGTCAAATCTTAGGAAAATATATAGGATAAGTTTGTGTTAGTTTCAAGTGGTGGTATAGGGGAAAATAACATTAAGAAGCACCAATGGTCAGGCCACCCCTTTCCTAGTGCATCCTTTAAAGCATGCACTTAGAGAGATTGAGACTCAATAGGTTCCTATAAGAGAGAAAGCATCAGTAATTGATAAAGTTTAAAAACATTGTGTGTATACTTATTCCTTGCTTAAATCTTGTCATGTGTCATGTAGTTGAAACACTATAGGTGCTTCAAAAAAAGAACATAACAACACTCAATGTTGAGCTAAGTAAATTACAGTAAGAATCGAATAAGATAAATGAAAGGATAGAATTGAAAAATACATACCTTTACTTACCTTAGTGTTGTAAATTAAAAAGGAAGTGGGAGACATGTGAAGATGTCCAACATAAAGAACATTAGCTGAATGTATAAATAAGTGAAAAAATCAAATATATATATATATATATATATATATATATATACATATATATATATATATACATACATATATATATATATACATATATATATATATATATATACATATATATATATATACATATATATATATACACATATATATATATACACATATATATATATATACACATATATATATACACATATATATATATATACATATATATATATATACATGCATATATATACATACATATACATACATATATATACATACATATATATATATATATACATATATATATACATATATATATACATATATATATATATATATATATATGTATATGTATATGTATATGTATATGTATATATATATATATATATATATATATATATATATATATATATATATATATATATATGTATGTATGTATATATATATATATACATGTAGGACTCAATTGGGTCTATCAGAGTAATATTTTCACAAAATAGTAAAATAAAAAATGAATTAATTTTTACCTTATTTATATTTACTATTCAAAATTGTTTACCTACCATCATTTACTAACATATTCTATTTTTCACTCATAACTTTGTTTTTACTATCTCTTTTTCCCAACCAAAAAATGTTTTGGAATCCTAACATCATAGATTTTTTTTCCACATATTACATGTATGTGTGTGTGTGTGTGTGTGTGTGTGTGTGTGTGTGTGTGTGTGTGGAAAAAAAATCTATGATGTTAGGATTCCAGAACATTTTTTGGTTGGGAAAAAGAGATAGTAAAAACAAAGTTATGAGTGAAAAATAGAATATGTTAGTAAATGATGGTAGGTAAACAATTTTGAATAGTAAATATAAATAAGGTAAAAATTAATTCATTTTTTATTTTACTATTTTGAGAAAATATTACTCTGATAGACCCAATTGAAACCTGAGAGTGATCATGGTGAGGAAACAACAGCTTTAACATGAAGGATGCCTAGTGACCATAGCTAGTGTATCTCAGGTAAGTGGTGCATTAATTTAAATTTTTATGGAAATGTTATTTGAAATTAAGATAGATATATGAAAATATATATTAAGTAAAATTTAGATACCAAAAATGACCCTAGGAAATTTTTAAGTAAGTTATGGGTAAAATAGGATACTAGGTAGGAAAGAATCTGAATAATAAATGCCTTAAGGCATTTATGATAAATGGTTGAAAAGTCATCACAAATTAAGGATATATTCATCTATGTTGACTTGGTTCGAAAAGGTGAGAGAAATCAAGGTGGCTAATTGCATATCATAGGGCCAACTTAGTATTGTTTGGGGTGATTGACTATATAGTAGAAGGCCTACCTAGTTATAAAAATAGACATGGCCAACATAGTACCTTATAGATGATATAGTACAAAATAGGTGGTCGATAAAGTATGTTAAATGAGGTTGAATACATGACAAAGATCCAATATAGTATGCAAAGCATGGGAAAGGGCTGATTTAGTATCAAAAACATTGATTGTGTCTACAAGAATGGGTCGATTATGTAGTAGAGGACTGATTTAGTATGGCAAAGAGGTGACATGGAAAATTTAGTATTAGAAGGCTTAACTGTGTAGGAAAATAGGAAAAATAATAAAAATAAGTTGATGAAGTAATTAATTTTTAGTATTTTAATAATGTTTAAGAATGTATTTTATTATTATTACATTTAGATCTAATGCATTCTTTGTTATTTGATATTTTACAAAGACAACATATATTTTTCCACCTGGTTGATGCATCATGGCTACCAAAATTATTAGAGTGACTATCAGATATAGATTGAGCCAGCAGGTTTCCTTTGGATTTAGAAGCAACATAGAGATGATGAGGATCCCACTTAGTTTTGATTTAGTCATCATGTTCCTAGGAACATAGGATTGATAAACCAATAGTTTTTGATGGGAGGTGGAGGGGGATACCATTAAGGTGGGCATCACCTTGGAGGATTTCCATGCCTTGTTTGGACTTCCCATTATTGGGACTCCTATCATTTGTGATGTGTCAGAGATGGAGGATGAGAGGTGAGCCTTAGTTTATTGGGTGATAGGCTCATAGAGGATTTATC